>CABPRJ010000045.1:125374-176059 GCA_902439185.1 Cinara cedri | reverse complement strand
GTGTTTATTTTTTTTTTTTTTTTGTTTACCGCCGTCATCTTAACCGTCGCGAAAAACTGTATACGCGAATGCGCGTTTCTCGTTTCACACTCGGTCTCGTCTCTCGCACTTTTTTTTTTTTTTCACTATAAACAATAATAGAGGCGATTAGTGTGACGTCGTAATATTGTACATGACAATCCAGAATCCTTATCATAATATACAATGTTACGCGATCGGGTTCAAAAAATAAAAACGTATACGTACAAATTTAATGTTTATTGTAAAGTAACGTCGACGTTCTTATATTTAACGTTTTACAAGTATACATAGTGTACCTATTTATATACAATTCTTATCTATATAGGTGTTTTGATATTTTTTTTTTTTTAGCCGAAAACCACATTTGAGTAACACTGATTTCGTATTGTACTCGCATAATACGTACTAGGTACGATGCATAAAGCGTTTACATAAATACTGTTATTATTTCATCACGAACCGGCAATTTTCTCGGATGATATTATAGGCGAATATGGTTTCTGTTTTTTTTCCCCATCATTATGGAATCGCTTGAACTTTGTTTGAACACAATTTTCAATGTTTCACCCCTAATCCTTATGCCTGGAATGAGTATCCGTTTTCGATTTTAAAATAGCAATAACTTCCTCCCATTCCCTTTTTTTTCAATCGAAGATTCAAATACAGAATATTTTTTTAAAATTTTAATATGGATAAAGCTTATATAACATGTATAGATTATGAGTAATAACAATTTAAAGTTTAGACCGAAAGAATACAGAGGACAGTCATCAATTTTGTATCTTCTTTTTCTGGACCTTATATACTCTAAGAGTTTTTGCCACCATCACGATTTTCTTCCTGCACTTGAACTAACGATTTTCATTATTTACCTCCTAATCTATTGAGATTTTCCCCTTATTTTATCCACTGTAGCCACCTCTTTCTAGACCCCTCACCAAGCGCTTTTCCTGTGGGTTTCTATTCCAGCGCTGAGAATATACTCCTCATTTCTGGTCGTGATATGGCCAATAAGCCATTGATTTCGTTGCCCCGCCAATTCCATTTATTCGTATAATTCCCGATTGTGCTGTCTACTCCATACATAAATTTTATTATCATATATCAAACTATCAATTGCTCTCCGTGCTCAATAAATTAACCTCCTTTATTTGTTGCTAATAGTCGTCTGAGCTTCGCGTTCGTATGTGAGTGTGGGTCTTATTATTATCGAACTGTATAGTCTTTTTATGTGTTTTATTAAGAAACATTATTATTATTAATTTATCATTTAAAAATGTATCTGTAATTTATAACCCTTCGATACTCCTCACAAATCTGATATTAGTGTTATGCATATCGACATTTCTAGAAAAATATTCTCTATTCGAGTCTGTGATTGAGAGTGGGAATCGACTGATAAGACCGATGAGAACTGCAGTACGTATAGCCATTATATAGTCGTCTCTATATCGTCAAACGTGAAAGACCACGTTAGTTTTCGATTTATGAGAAAAAATCCGGGGCGGTTGTCATTTAAATGTTCGGTATTTGCAGGTTAAAACGTAGCGAATTTTTCGTCTGTCGCGGGACGAAATACGTTGAAATCGAAACATGTGCAATTTAACGACATCCAGTATACTAGCTGTACCGACCCGTAACCGGATAAATAATCGTCTCGGAGTTTCGTTTTCCGGTTATGCGCCGCCGATCGCGTCAAATAATTAGTTAAAGTGCGCGCATATGCCTGCACCTACTATGTATTATTTGGTTTATACATGTTTTTTGTTTTTTTATAAATTCCCTCCTCCCTCCGGCATATTTAGCGACGCGTTAAACCCACTTTACCGCGACCGTCTTGACGTTAATGTGCCGGCAAACACGTTAAATCGATACCTACCGCCGTCGAGTTTGGAGAGACAGAGACCGTATAGGGACGAAAACGTCCTACCATATACTTGAAAATCACGTGCCTAATAATTATCAAATCATTTATTAAACCTAATTGTTAAAACGGCGGATCTGTCGTCGGAGATTGTTGGACACGTGCAGAATATTAAGATATCGCGTTGGATAATTGAACACATATGTATACGATCGCGAAGTGCAGTCCCTTGTTATATGCATCTTTAGAATTCGGGTCTACGATTTTCGAGAATTTTTTAGTGGCCGAAATATTAGAAATGTTTAAATAGCTACAAAAAATAACTAAACGGCCATACATACATACATATTCCGGCCTGAAGTATTACCCTAGTCCATCTCTGAGCACATTTTATCACTGGCGTACATTTAAATCGCGGTGGATGCAAATAAACGAGATAACTGTTGATGTAATACGAAATATCAATAAGAATTTTTATTTGTTTTCTCGAGTCGGTGTTGCTGCAAACCGCCGCTATTTACATTTCTTTGGCTACAATCACTTTACAGATAGTTCCGGCTTAAGGGACAGTCAAACACGACTAGGTAAACCGTAGCCCCCTCCCGGGAAAATGAGCCTAGGATATTCTGATCCCGGGATAATGCCATCGATCCCCCCGGGTAAAGACGTCCTTGAAATATATCGCCCTTAATTATAACCGCATATGCATACATTTAATTGATAACGCTATGAGAACTCCCGGGCCCCCACGCGTGAGTTCACTCGGCGGGGTCCAGTATTGGTCGTGTGAAATTCGAACTGAAATAAATATTGTGCCGGCTGCGGCGAGGTTCGCCTGTATCTTGCACCCGACCGCGGCAACTGCACTATTATTCGGTGGGGGGGAAGGGGAGAATGGGGGGGGGGTAGAGAGAGGCGAGATTCGACTGCAGCGTGACGGCGACATATCCACGACCCCGAACGCGTTTAACGATAATATTCGTGTTGGATAATCGTTCCGTCGGCCCATATTAACACGACGAGGTTATACAATAACAACAACAGTGTGCAATATATATAAAGATAGATAAATAAATGTGTAACGATTATGATAACGACTATTTACGCCGCGTGCGCAGGAATGCAAGTCGAAACAGCGCGGCAATAACGAACAGTATACGCGCCGCGCGGGGCCGCGTGGTAATATGCGACGACGACCTTCGAAAAAAAAAAATAAATAAATAAACAATAATTTCCACCTCGGTAAAAAAAAAAAAAAAAAAAAAAAAAACGAGGTAGCTGCGATGTACACACAATAAAAAAAAATACGTCTATAATATCGTCATGTTTATACGCGCGTGTACAAACGTTTCGACGCTAAAACAAACACTTCTCTTGTACCGTGGTCCGCACACAAACCCCTTCATCGTCTTAACGTATTATTATCGTCCACTCGTCCCACTCGTATACATGGGTACGGTCTTTTATTTCTATTTCACTCCGCGAGCTCGATTCGGGCAAAGGAAAACCGTATAGGCGTATTATACAGAGACGACGGTGGCCGCGGTATACACGGACGAGAAGGAGAATAAAAAAAAAAAAAAAAAAACGGACCCGCCGACGAGAAGTGCAGTACTCACCGGCACCACACCGCTCATATGTTTACCGTGATGACGTTTATATAATATTTACCTTAAGAAAAAAAAAACCGTTTTTTACGTTTATAAGCGTTTAAAAATAGAAAGTAAAGCGTTTTTTTCCTTTTTTTTTTTAATTCGGACATGCCGTCCGCCGGGGGGTTTTTTTTTTTTTTTGTTGCCGATGATGCGCGCACGCACGCGCGACTGGAAAAACGTGGTAAAAGTATCGTAATATTATTAAATGTATACGTGTGTATACGTACAGAGCATGGGAGGCCAAACTTTTGTTCGACAAAGATCTAACGTATTACATAAAACGAGTACATTTTTCATACCGACTTTCATAAAAAATATAGACATATTATATCATTGATTACCCACACAAACAATAAAACTCAAATGTATGCATAGTCGAACACGATATTTTTCGTCGCATTCTTATCAATAGATTCTAGCATGATATTTTACAAGTATTGGCGCCCCAGGGCAATCGTCGTCATGTCCGGTGTGGATATCTGTCTGAAATTCGCCGCCCCCGCGACAATCGCCCCGTTCGCCCTCCCCTTATCATATATAGCGTGTATAGCTCGTACACTTGACAAACCGACGGCAGAATACAGTAGCGATCTATGCGGATAAAAACGACCGGAAACCGTGATTAATTAGTATAACATCGGTGCTAATTGATCGTGCATGGAAACGAATTCCAACAAACGGATAATCGACACGTCGGAGCTGTCCGCGGTCGACAGTTTGGCCGCCCCTGACCGCATATAGAGCTGCAGCGGTTCTCGGCATTTTTTTATTCTATGCCTCCCCCTTGTAAATTTTCAAAACTCTCACACCACTCGTTCATTGATTGTTTTCAATTTTACCAAATGTAAAACGGCATAATTATATTTAACAACAAAATTTTCTCGTTACTATCCATCATTACCATATTGATCACTAAGGGGAGATTACTTCCTCCCCCCCCCCTCCGGTTGGGAACCACTGGTATAGAGGTATATTATTATGTTCGAGCGGGCCGTGGAATAACGCAATAAATACGAGAGATTGATGGTATACATAATGATTTACATATATATATGCATTTTAATGCATTTTTAATAATATATATTATATTAGTTCGAACGGCCCCGACGGCTAAACGAGCGGAATTCGCACGCTAAAAACTGCGTGCGACCCGCGGTTATGTTTTCGATTCCGATCGTGTACCGGCGCGTGCACACGCCGAACCGTATTTAGGGGGACAGGGTAAGGTTGGGGGCTAGGTGCCCCGAGCGGCTGATGCTGGAGATTCTAAATGGAAAAAAAAAAAAAAACAAAATACTTTCGATCATCACCGTGTTGTAATAATCGTCTCGTGTGTATCAATCGCACGCTCGTTTATTTTCTATATTTTATTGTTGGCATTTTAAATGTTTTGTGATTTTTAACCGCCGCGTTTCATTAATGACGCACCGCCGAATGATAAAAACGTCTTATCTCGGATCGTGTACCTATATAATAAATGATTATATCGAAAGCGATCGCAACGTCCGCAGTGTCGATTATTATTGCGACGTAGTATAATTACAGAATTCGGCTAGTCACCGCGTACAGGAAGAAAAGTTTTAAACGATTAAATTTACCATCACGTTGGTATTGTACTAAAAACATTTTTTTTTTTTTTCTTGTGCGTTGTTTTTTTAACCGAACGCCTTACTCAGAATCGTTTTCGTTAGCGATGATTTTTTATGGTTGAGAGCGGGTTATACGCGCTAAAATTCCGCGGTGATTTATCGTTGAATTTTCGTAAAAAAAAAAAAAAAAAAACGTCTTGTTTCCGCAGCGCGCGGAATTTTATCTCGCGGAAAACGAGACGTAATGATAATTTATTTAAATTACGAGACAAGCTCCTCGGGGGTTTTGACCCGGCTGTAATATGCACCGGTCAATATACCGGGCCGTATTATTGGCGGATAATACACAATACGTCTGTACATCTATACAAACGGTCTATCGTCTTTGTTTCGCGTTTATAAAATGGGCGTGTTAGGTGCTCGCGTTTTGAAAGCGACACACTTTTGCGTAAAAAAAAAAAAAAAAAAAATCCGATTTATAATTCGATTATTCAAGACCACGCGAACGTAACGATACATAACTATACGTTTGATCGTAAATGCGCATTACAATAATAAAACCGCTTTACAATATAAAAATAAAATATTTCCGATATTCCGCCGTAAACGATTTCGGCCGCGAGAATCGTAACATTATAGTATACCGGGTGATCCATTTGAGTGGGCACACTGTCATATTATTTCGGAAAGTATTAACTTTTTCCGGAATTCGTTTTCTAGAACATTTAAGAAACATTAGCCGCTCTACAAAATTTTTTTATTCATGTAATTTTTCGTCACCCATATTTTCGGGGGCAAAACCACTACCTATGCTTTTGATTTTCAAACGGCAACTTACATTAAAACGTCCATAAATAAATGGAGTTTTAGTTTTGGTGTTGAAATGTTATTGACCCTATGTTTAACGTATCATCTGGGTAATATAATAACGAGTTCGAGACGTACCTACATTTGAAACACTCCTGTAGCGATTACCATTGGGGGATGATTTGAACAGAAAAGTGCTCAGAAATTTCCAATGAAATGGACAATTTTTTTCGATTAAAATCACAGAAATTTGCAGATTTTCCGCACCGATTAAAGAAATAAATTTGCGACGAGGATAATCGAATGGACCTTTTGACCCCGTGTACATATTTTAAATTTGGTTCCCCTCCTCTTACAATAAATATACTTATAGAATTTCGCTTATTTTTTGGCTTCGGGTCAAATACACAGCGTTTTAGAAATTTCAGTGATTTTCTCTACGCGTAAAATAACAAAAATGGGTTTTCTTGTTATATTTATCGAACGGATTTTTTTAAATGACTTAATCCTTCACTGTCATTCCTATAACACGAGCTAGAGAAAAACCCGTAGTGTTTCGTGGGAGTATATTCTATGTAGAGGTTTTGAGGGTCGACATATTTTTGAGATTTTTTCGGTGTGTTTGCCTATTTTAATGTACGGTTTTCGCCACGACGACTGTTATTATACGCGTACTGTCGCACGGTGATTTTTTTTTTATCCAAATTTTAAACGAATCGGGCGCGTTCACTGTTTTTATACGGTTTTTTTTTCACATGTACGTGTACAATAATCAAATATATTTATAACATAGGCGCTCATTGCTCGCGCCGCGCACGTGACGTTCGCCGTTTTCCGGCCAAACCGCTACGGTACAATTGCAGCGTATATAATATTACGCTTATTTGAATATATTAATGAATAAGAAAAAAAAAAATAATAATAATAATAATATAAAATAAACACGTACAAATCGGCCGCGATAACGAAACCGAATCGGTACGGTGTATTGAAACGTATACGTATGTACACGCCAGCACGCGGAATAACTCAATTAAACAATAAAAAAAAAAAAATTATAACCGCGCGTCACGCGACATATTATATCCGCGTGTATTATAACACACCCCGGTGCAGCGCCACTGCACTGCACGAACCGCGTGTACGGGTGTAGTGCGGGCGCGTATTATTATTATGCCGTGTGCACGGTCGCACGGGGCCCGGGTAAAAAGTTAATGCGCGTCCGTCGGTTGTGCGCGCGTATTAAGTATTTGACGGAGGCAAATTAATGGCAATCGTACGCGCGCGCGTATTTGCCGCGGACCCGCGGTGAAAGTGCGCGACGCACGGAACAATTTCACCGTTCTCTCTCCACCGTCGCCGCCGCCGCCGTCGCCTGTCCCTGCGCGCGCGGGCGCGTCCCGACGCCCTATACTTTTGTGGGCGACCCCGGCCCTTCCGCTCCCTTCGTCGGAAATGACGGGGTACCGCGGCCCGTTAAAATGGGAGTGTGGCCGCCGGACTCCCGGACGGCCGCGTCTACACGAGACGCCCGCCGCGGCCGGCCTTTACGGCCCCGTTAACCATATCGTATGTTACGTATTAATATTATAAAGGCACCGGCGCGCCGCATTATTATTGTCGTCGCGCGTTACGAACGCGCTCGGCGCACACGCACGCCGTATCGGCCCCTCCCCATCCCCCACCTCCCGCGCATACCGTGTACCGGGCGCGCGGAAAGAGTTTGTTTTTTTATATATTTTTTTCCCGTTCGGGATATTCGTTTTCCGGGACATTCGTTAAGAAACAAGCGGCTCCACAGTTCACGTTGATTTTTCGGCACTCTTGTTTCCGCTGCCTACTTTTTGATCTTTTCGAATGGCCGACCTACGTCGAGGAGTCCGCGCGTGGAAGGATAGTGGGGCGGCGCGTTCGTCGACATGCACCACGGCCTTTTTCCACCGTGTTGCGAAATCGCCGGTAACCGCCGGTAAAACACGCGCCCCCGCAGTTCGCGCGTGTCCGCCTCGTCCGAGGCCCCGGGAAGCCGTCGGAAACCGATAGAAATGTACGGCGTTCTTCTTCTTTTTTTTTTTTTTTCTCATTTTCTCGCGCGGATCGTTCGCACGGAATCCGTCCGCGAAATTCGCAGTGCGCGCGAGCCGAATTCGAATTTCACACTCGTCAACCAACGATACCGTTGCGAGACGGCGTTTTACATTAAAATATCGTCGCCGCGTACCCAGGCGGTAATTGCCATTATCCGTATCACAATCCGTCCGTAATACGCGTGTGTGCGTATAATATTGTTATCACAGCGTGCTATCCCGCCCGTCTTATCGCCGTCATTGTTACAACGAGATTTCCGAACGGTTTCCGTTTCGGCCGTCTCGTGAGATAATATCGCGATAATCTTGCGCGAAAACGCATTACGCGCGACGACGCGACTCGGATCCGCATTGACGAGGAGGGGGAAAAAAAATAAAAGAGAAAAAAAAAAAAGTAACATAGAGTTTGTTATTCGCCAATACCGCAGACGCGTGATATTTGCGTTTATTCGTTTAGATACGCTGCCCGTCACAACGACATAAATGTACACGCAACATTGTCTGTCACGGGTGACAACGTCGAGAATCGGATAACGTCGACTTTTCGTTTGGCAGGCATTTGCAGGTGTCGTCGCGTCGTTCCGTTTCCGCGTTTCAGAGCGAATCGCGACGGCCGATTATCAACGCGTTTAAAATAATTACAGGTCCGTACAATGTACACGTTCGTTTTTTCTGTTTTTTTTTCCGCGAGCGCGTGTTGTATTACAATAATTGAACCGTCTGAACAGACGTCGGACAACGTTTTTTTCGACGGCACGAAAATAAACGGGCAGATTTCGATAGGCGCACTGCTACCGTATGGTGAACGCGCAAACGATAATATTCTACGTTAATAAATGCCGTACACGTAGGCAACGCATGTCGCGCGCGTATGTACGTTTTTTTTTTTTTTTTTTTTTTTTCTATTCTGTTGTTTGCAATAAAACATAAGGAAACGAACGGGCGTTAAGGATTATAATGTCAATAGCATTTGTCCACTCGGCCGTTCAGATTTGAAATCAATCGCGTCTCGCGTGGATTATATCTCGACCTCAAGTTCGATACCGGGCCCGCGGTGTCTGCGTGACGGAAAAACGCCAACAGCGCGCGATCCGATTTTCGACACTGGCCGTGACGTGCGGGTTTTACGTTAAAACGTTATTGCGGCGGTCTTAACGATTCGTGAACTCGCGCGCGGTCCGCTCTCGGACGCGATACAGTTTCGACTGCTGACGCGGACGTGGAGCAGCGCGGAAATTATCCGGGGGAAAAAAAAAGAGAAAAAAAAAAAACCAAATCAAATCACAAAAAAAAAAAAAAAAACGTCTGCTTCGTCATCGTTCGCTATGTACGCATAATGTATACGTGTAAAGTGTTTTTTTTTTTTATCCTTGAAACTGTCGCCGCCGTCGTAGAATAACGCCATCGCGGTAAAAATCACGCGGAACTAATAAATCGTCGTTAAATCCGAAATGTACACGAGTGTATACCTCTGTATTGTTGTGTACGCCGGCGGGTAATAACGTCGCGTTCGCCGATCGCCGCGCCGAGAATCCGGCGCCGGTGGAGGGGGCACGCGTCACCGGATACCCGTAACGTGCGGTGCGAGACGGTATACCGCGCGGCGTGTCGCGAGAGTTTTCCCGACGCACGCCGCGGCGGCGATATAAAAAAAAGCGTCGGGTTCCCCCCCCCAACCCCTCCCCCGGTCGTTTTTACGGGTTTTTCAAGACCGAAAACTCTATGGCACTGTGGTCGTAAAACAATCGATTCACGGGCAACGACGGCTGCCGGAGGCCGTTACGGAATCCCGTGGGACATTACGATCGCACGTTTTGTCCGTGCCCGTTTGACGGCGATCACCGAAAACGGTCGATGATCAATATGACGACGATGGTAAATTAATAAAACAAAAAAAAAAAAAAAGAACACAAATAAAACCGTTACACGCAACGACAATGATCGCATAAAACGACACGGACAAACAGCCGTAACCGTCATTGCGATTGCGATCACGGCTCATTCACACGCTGGCCGCGTGTACCTTTACGGCACCATGGACTTCCGATATGGTTTCGATTCCTGTCGCGGGCTATCGATCGGACGCGTTGCACAACACGACATATGTGCGGCAGCGGTAGAGCGGGGCGCGCGGGTTGTCCGCCGAAACACGCGGCTCTCGGAAATCTCCAAATTCGCCGCGCCGTTGTCAGACAAGACGACTTTTCGGGACTGCTACGCGCGGGGCGTCTTACCGCGGCCGCGCGTAACGTCCGTACGGATGATGATGATGATGATGATAATAATAATAATAAACAACGGATAAAAGAGGCTCCGGTCTCCGGAATCGGCCGAACGGACCCGAAGCCAATTGTCATCGAACCCGTTGTAGTGCTCTCCCGGTAGAGCGCTTCCGCGATTAATTATACGCCTGTTTTTTTTTTTTTCTAAAATCGTAGAACGAATTTCCAATGTGTTGTGCTAAAACCGTGTAGTGTTCGAACGGTTGCAGCCCGTTTCGCCAAAACGGCGCTCCCGTTGCACAAACACGTAAATTCCCGAACGGTTCCCGTTTTCGACAATAAAAATTCCGTACCGGTTCATACGGATACCGTCTCAAAAGGGGCCGATCAACGTACACGCAACCGCACATCCGGTTAAATTTTAATATCACGGATATTGTATTGTTATCGACTAATGTAGATCTAAATTATGTGCTTATTTTTTGCACTTATTATTGTGAGATTAGAAAAAAAAAAAAAAAAACACCGATAACATTCGTTCGCTAATAGTCCGTATTATAACGCGTGAAACGTGAAATCCAAACTCCGAGCCGTTTAACGGTTTTTAATAAATTCAATAGAACCGAATAGTATTAGCGTTACAATATTGTTATCGCGAAAATATGACAACGGTCGCATCGCTCGGCACTAACAAATTTTGTGACAAATATACGTATTACAGTGTGGGCACCACTGGTCGTAATTCCCGGTTTACGTTCGGGTCTATGATAGTCATACATAATGGGTCGGGTCCGGCACGCGTCAATCATAATCACGTTTTTAATATCACTGGTGCGGTCGGGTCCGGTTCGGTATGGGTTACAACCGATTAGAACGGGGGGGGGGGGAAACGTATCCGTTTTATAAATACGGTCGGTAAACTCTGGGTTTTAAATTACCACGATTGTCCTGGTGCGAATTATGTGCGTCTTTTTTTTATCAATGTGAACGGCCGGTACTCGGCGTTATCGCTAATTATTACGGTCGATACCGCACCTTAATTATAGTGCACCGTATACGCAACAGTGACGTAACGACTGAAGATAACACACTGGTTATACAACGAGCTACTCGTACAATGATAAGAACATAAAATTCGGTTCCCGAAGCGTCTTCGATAAATTGTCGACAACCGGAGCGCTCGTGACGGACTGAGATATCTTATCTTAAGGGTTCGTGGTCATCACTATTTACCGCCTTCACCTTAACCGTCAGTTCGTTTCACTGCAGTTGCCGCACAGTGATGAGACGCATTTCTTAATCGGTTAAACGTAAAAGACACTCCGGCGGTCTATCGTCGTTGTCGCGCCTCGCCGTGTAACCTGCAGTGCGGTATCTTATTAACCGTGCCGATGCGCGTAACCACTCCGGTCACCGCGGGTGTGTTACATGCTCTTCGCGATCGCATTATTTGTACGCGGTGACGTCATCCGTCGCCGTCGATTCGAGAACGAAAATACTAACACTACGCTACTACCAATAATAATAACACGCTCCGGTATGACGACGATCGTCGGACACGAATATTACACGGCCGCAATTGTCCGCACGCAATAAAATTATTAGTCCGGCGGCGGGCGAGGGGAAAAAAAAAAAATCAATTATTTGGGCCAACAACCTCTGCCGAGGAGGCGGCGGCTGGGTGCCGTTGCTAGTCGCGTATTACTATTATCGTTTTAAATTAAAGAAACGGAAATTAAAAAAAAAAAAAAACCACGAGAATGTACTTAACGCGTTCTGCACGACAGTAAAAATAATATACGATATTATCGACTGCACCGGATTACTCGCGCGTATTATTATTGTTATTATTACGGCGCGTCTAATCGGCTTCGGTTGGTTTTTTCTCCCCGTTTCCCATATACTGGGGAAAAGGGGATGGTTGGAGGGAAGGCGAAATAATACGTCGAAAATTAGTTTGTTTACACATATATAATGTGTTTTGTTTTGTTTTTTTTTTTTTTTTAACACGTTTTTAATAGCGGACGACTTATTTCCTCCGGACTACGCGGTCGTTTCAACGTAATATATGTTGTATTTTTTTATTTTTTTTTTTTTGTCCATACTCGTATAACAACTATAAAGATTATATATTATTATACGTCCGACAACAATGAAGTGTCGAAATTCGATTAAAACGCGCGTGTGTCTTCCCCCTCCTCCCGAGACGAGACGATGGGACTTTACTCCGACACGCCGTAGTACTTTGACTCGTTTACTGCAGAGCTATATAGGCGAGGAGAAGGTCCGTATCGTATCAAATCGTTTTGCATTCGATTCCGTGTCGATATTACAAAACGATATATTTCGCTATTTCGATATCGCATTCTATTCTTCTTTCATTAATAGCTTTTATTACAGTCCTCGCAGGACCATCGACGCGTCGACTATGTAATTTACACCGACCGTTTGATGTCTGTCCAAGCATTTTGTTATAAGGTGACCACTGTTAAACACTTGAGTTTTCGGTACATTAGTTGGATCCCGGTCGAATCGGCCGAGCATACCGAATTTTCCGACAGGGTTTTAACACACTGCGCGTCGTAAAGTGTCATTGAATTCCGGATAACACTCGAAATCGATCGGTTATCACGCGCTCGGCGTTTGTTACTCCCGGAAAAAATCTCCACGACGAACGCGGCACTGTTATCGGATACTATCGTTTGACCGGTTTCGTTATTAGCTGGTATCATTACCGTCGTCATGTGTCACGTGTTTCTGGTGCGATCGTAGAACGCGTAACATATGATACTATATTATCAAATAATAGTGTGAACCTTATACAAAAAAAAAAAAAAATCAACAATAGCAACAATAATGCAGGTTCGGAGAAGTCGATAGTGTATTTATATATAGCCGTCTATAACTTAATCGATAAACGCGTTATATAATACCGTATAATAGGTAAGGTACCTCTATGTACCGTCGTCGACCGGAGACCGGATACCGATAGTCTGAGGCGAGGTAGAAAAAAAAAAACACATAACAAAATAAAAACGTAATGACCTCGGCCGGTAATAATTAATAACTTCGAAAACGGCCGTAATTATTGCCACTCGTCATCCGCGCATAAAAAGGAGTGTCGTCAATAAACGGCCACCGAGGACATACACTCGTATAATATTATTATTGTTATTATTATTATTATTATTATTATTATAGCTCGTTATACACCGGTCGCGGTCGCGGTGTGGTCTGCGATTTTTTATTGATATTATAAAGAGAAAATCGACCGAGACGACGAGCCAGTCGGATAGTACACGTGATATAGGCCGAAGGAAAAAGAAAGCGGCTAAACGCGTTAATGTGTTTTATAGGATTTAGGGAACGGCAATACGAGGGCACGTGCATAACGCGAGGCCTTTGAGGCCTTTGCATCGTGGCGCTACAGAAGAATACACAGAATCGCGTTATTACCCTATAGAATAAGTTGCGGGACCGAGAGATTAAAGAACGTTGACTAATATGCATGAAAAAGTCTGTTAAGAAGACGACTATATTCAACGACGGGGGAGAGTAGGGGACGTTGAAGGAGAGGACCGCTACCTAGACGTTCGGGCTGAAAAACAAATACGACAAATCGCTATGCGAAGCATCGAGGACGCGATCCATATTTTCACCAGGTATATACGCCTTTATCGAAAAGGAGAGCGGATGACCGAAACGACGGACGGAGAATATATAGCTATCACAGACATTTATCGAAGGTGTGAGGGGGGGACAAATGCCCCTACTTCCAATGCCTCTGTCCCCCTGCGAACGTCCACGGAATCCGTGATCTGCAGAGGACCGATAACAAGACGTTGAGAGGGCACGTGGACGGCGACGACGCGACGGTGGTCATAATAATGATAATAATAATAATAATAATAATAACAATAATAGGGAGACCGGGAGACGTTCAGGAGGGCGAGAATGAAGTGATCATTTCGGTAATTCGTATTTTTATTTTCCGTCTCAACGAGGCGTACCCAATTGGTAATTGAACGGTGTTATTTTTCGTCGATGCGATGCCGTTGTTAAGTGGAGTATATATATTATCGTGTTTTCACTATCCTCGTCCTATTTCGGGCCTGAGAAACTCGCGGCTCGCCCTTCCTAAATCGTGCATTTCGGCGACCAAAAACGAGGGGCGGGAGACAATCGGTTAACCCGAAAATCCTAGTTTCGCCAAGGGTGCATTGGCCACCCGCTCCGGCAACTCGTTTTTAGTTCATTCGTATAAACATGCCCGTGCGAGCTCGTGGCGTGTTTTTCAGGGGAGGGTCCAAACACACGTTTCATGACGGACGTGCGGACGTATAGATCGTATGGATGTTAGAGAACACAAAACCTATACGAACAAATCAGTAATGTTATAGAATTATGATTATGATGATTATGAGCGGGTGATTCGATTATTATAATGACCGTCGAGGTTGCGTATCTTGCGTCGAGACCGGATAAAACCAGTGTTTGCCGGTTTTTTTTTTTTGTATTTTCTAGAGGGGGGTGGGCGCCACATTTCTGGGCGCCCGTGTACATACTTATATACATATACATACCGCCTAGTGCGATTTTGTAACTTGATAAGCCATCGGGGGGAGGGAGGGGGGGTGGTGGTAGGACGAAACGGGAAAACGCAGCAGTTTCAAAACGCCGGTGCGATAATCTTCCGTTCGACGGAAATGTAAAACAAACTCTCAACATCACGCCGCGATTCCGCCGTTACGCGACGGGCGGTTGCGGGCCGGGAAACTTTTCTCCCGAAACCAACCGGCGTAGTCGCCGCTTTTTTTTTTTTTTTTTTTTCGAAAATTCACGCGGGTTCCGAAGTGGCCGCGCGCGGCCGGCAGGGCGGACGGGGCGGGCCGCGGGTGCCGGCCGCCGCGACGGGAACGTCGCGTCCGCCGCGGGGCCCGAACGTCATTCGCGTCGTTTATACATTTAGCCGCGTCCGTCCGCATAATATTATTGTTGTACATTTTACACGACAAAGACGCTCGGCGTGTATATATTATATTATACGTATAAAGTGACTTATAGCCGCAGCGCATATAATAATAATAATAATAATAATAATAATAATAATATATTATATTGTGTACAAGTATAATAATAATACGACGACTGCGACTGCGACGAACGGCAAGTTAACGCGGCGGCGGCGGCGTTGTGATCGACCAACGACCGCGTTGTGTGGTCCCGACGTCGAGAGAGTATTTTTCATTGCGGACGCACGCGCGGGCGCGAGCGGCGCGTATGCGCTCGGCGCGAGTCTCCCGCGCGCGCGGACGACGGACTCGCGCGCGCACCCGCACGACCGCGTACGTACGCGCGCGACCGGAGAGAACGTCCTAATAGAGACATCAGATCTGCCGGACCCACCGCAGTGCCCGTGTCACATCGCTAACTCCTTCATAACATTACCTCATTAGAAGCTGCGCGGATGTGCGGCGGCGGTCGCTCCCTCCCCTCTCCTCCCCCCCCCCCCCCCCCCCCCCCCCCCGCCGCGGCGGGTACCGTCTCATCGTCACTCTCGCTCTCCCGCGCGCCCGCCATGCACGCGTAGCGTTCGTTTCGCGTCGCGCGCTTTTCCCGTTTTCCCATCCGTTTTTACGGCGCACGCGACGCGCGAATTCGTCGCCGCCACGGCGCTGCCGATGACATCACGGCACAGCGTACATCATCCGGGGCGACTGTCGCGCGAGTAACGCCGCCCGGTGGTGACGCCGGGTGTCTGGGGTCGCCAACCAACACGCCAATATACGGGGACGCCGGGGTCGGGAAAACCGGCGACGCGCACAATGGGTTTCCCGTGACGAACCCCTGTGACGAGCGTGGCGGACTCCGCGTGTGAAAACGCGCGGGGCTGTCCGGGCCATACGATCGCCGCGAGCCGCTACGTTTTCGGAGGCGTGATTCGTGTTCTACGTTCCGCGCGTGACACGTAATATCCACGCCTTCAAGTACCCACCGGCGGAATTTCCTTTCAGAAACATCGCTATCGTTATAAATTGGAGCGAAATTGCCGGTAGAAAAGTTTTGCATACAGACAAAAAAAAATTTTAATATTCTAGTAATACGTTTCGTTCATTTTTCCGTTTTTCTTCGGGTTTTTTTTTTTATGGTTTTTCAAATTTGATGAAAAAATCGAAAACGTACCTACACCACACCGATTTCCTTACTGAAAAGACGACACACTTAAAAATCTAAGCGAGTATTTCGGTAGAAAAGTTGCGCACATATAACAAAAAAAAAAAAAAAAATCGGAAATAAGACAAAACCAGCATAAAAAAAAAAAACCACCGAAAAGTCTCCGAATTATATTATAAATTAGCCGGCTCTATATAATAGTCTCCCGTACACCCGCGTCTATAGTGCGGTCTTACAAACGTAACAATATTACAGTTTTAGAATTTCTAACGTACAAAAATTTACTCAAATCGGAGGGGAAAAAAAAAGGACATTGCCTGTTTTTTCTTCTCAAGCCGTCCGTTCACCCAAAATAACGTCTCAGACCCTTATGTGAGGGCCCTAAATACCGTAGGCCCGCGGCTCGATGCCCGCACGTTATGCCACCACATCGGTACACGCCACTGCAAATAACGTTACACCCGACGTCGGTGCGTCGAGAACGAAAACTGACGCGGTCACTCGGATGGCTTGTATTATTTCGCGTGGTTCGCTACAATATTGTATTACAATGGTGTTGGTCGTGTACACGTTATTGTTGTGTACGTTCAAGACGGGAAACACCACGTGCAGCGGTCCAGCTCTTAGTAAAAAGGAGATTCGCGGTCCGGACCCGGCACACGTGCGCGACGACGTTTTCGGCAAAAGTTTTTTTTTTTTTTTTCCTTTCTCCACACATGGTCCGTCGTACCTACACACAATATAGCTGCGTCTGCATTATTGTTCGTCCCGTCAACCGTGAAATCCGATTTCGCACGACCTTTCCACAACGCGGCGTTTTATCGGTTTACCGCGTTCGATTCCGGTAATATATTACCGAGACGTTATTATCTTTTCACTAGATTTCGAACGCGCATTTCCTTTTTTCGCCGCAGCGGGAAGCCTCTTGCAACCCGCCCCTATCCGACTCGTGTAATACACGCATACGATAACATGATTATGTCGCGCGTTTTATCAACCGACCGTTTACAAAATACGATTTCATAATATTATTTTGCCGCGAGGTAATGCCGTCGCCGTCGCGCGCCAACAAATGACCGAAAGCGTACGAACACGTGCTCCGAAAACGTCCCGTTTCGTCCCTATATATATATAGCGGATACACCCTGTATAATATTATGGTCAGACTCGGCGAGTAAAAACGAGTTTTCGGTAACGTTTTTGGACGCGAAAAATTATGAATCGTAACCGAAATAAAATAATGTATTAAACGCCCGAAAATTGAAGCATAAAAAATGCAAGCCGATTGCAAGATTGATTTGATTGTATTAAAATCACATCATAGCGGTATACTAAAAGGTACTGAAACGCGATTATTTATGACCGCTACGCAGACAAAATGAAAACTGTTTTGGACACGAAAAAACGACATTTTTCAACACGTTTTTACTCTCCGGCCGAACGATACACGTTTTCCTCCAATAACATCGCGAGCTCTAGGCTCTAGCTCTTTTAGATTGTGAGCGTTACAGCGACGTATTGGTTTCACGGATCCAGAATATCTCCGGCCATATTATCTCCGACAAAATATCTACAGTCGAGAATACCTCCAGAAAAAAGTACCTCCTATACAAAACACCTCCGGTACCAAATATCTCCAGTAAAAATATCTTCGGTTAAAAATATCTCTAAATGTCTCTTATAAAAAAAATGTCTCTCGGATTAATATGATTATTTTTTATTTTAATTTTAGATCGTGAGCAATCCCTCTTATAAAATTACGGTTTTTTTTATTTTCTATTTGTGAACAATTTTCCTATCAGAAATCTTGTTCCGATTTTCAAGTACCTTTTCTTAAACGAAATTTTATCCGGGCGGTATACTCTAAACGGGTAATTTTGTTTGATTTACCAAGCGGTTTTCATATTAATTTGGAAAAACAACGTAGGAAAATGTACGTAGGTACATAACGCGTACAAAAGAAACTACTCTCCGAATCGTTTATCGTTGCGTACAGATATACATTAAATTCCCCTCTTTATCCTACCTTCCCAACTTCTCACCACCTACAACAGCTATGTAGCGGACCACCCATCGTGCGAAGTATGTCTGTTTTTTTTTTTTTTGCACGATTCATTTTCATAAAACTGCAGTATACACTACTAACTGTATACTATATATTATCCGTGTCTATATAGAATAATTTGTTTTGCAAATTTTCCTAAAAATCTCAATAATATTATTGAGTTTTCAACGCATACATTGTATAGGCATCAATAATACTGTCTGAAATATTCTGGAAACCTCGAGATACAAGGCTTTTTTTTTTTTTAGTAACGCAATAAACGTCATCGTCGTCGTCGTCGTCCGTCGGTAAGACAATGACGAACCGAATAATAAGAAAGCTCGCCCGATTAGAGCCGCACAATATAATCTCGGTATAAAAATCACGTGGAAAAAAACCGTTGAAATCCGGTCTCTATATACCTATCGATCGTATTATCGACGCGAACGCGTAATATGACTATGACTTTTTTTTTTTTTTTATTTGTTTCTTCGCAGTACGCGTTACGAAAATTTCGGATAGACGGAGTGATATAGGTATACATATATACACAATAATGCATAATAATCGATATAGGTAACCAATAACCGGGTATAATATATCGCTTAACCGACGACGGGCGACGATAGGTACACGTTATAATACTATATAGGGTTTCGTAAACATAGCTGTAGGAGTTCGTAAACAACGTAGCTTATTATTAGTGATTTAGATATATTTGTTTTAAGGGAACTTGTATGAACGTTTTTTTTTTTTTTTTTAGACGTATATTATATATATTTAGACGTACATATTCAGCTTTTTTTCACTGCACGTCTGCGCATATTTTGATAATATTCGAATTGTTGTAGCATATATCACTAAATTAGAAAAATATAGTATTTAATTCATCTTTAAAGTTTTGGCAAGAACAATATATAGGAATTTTCCTATGCAGTATATTATGCTATACGAGTAGATATTCATATTTGAAATTATCAACCGCCAAGATTATTATTTTTATCATCACAAGAATGACATTACATGCAGCTGGTATTTATGAATGAAATGTAAGAATTCTATGAAGCATAAGTATTCATTTTTTTTTGCGCGTATATACTTATTTTAATATCATATTTTCCAATTATTTACCGCAATAACGAGTAGAATTTTTTTTTTTAAATACATATTTTAACTGTATATTTTCCATTTTTTTTTTTTTTTAGCGCTACAATGTTTACGTAATATTATTTCGATCATTTCAAGGCCGTAAAGTCCCTAGCCTTGTAAACTACTAGGGGACTAGGGATTATTAGATGCATTATAAAAACGCCATGGAAGCTCTAAAAAAAAATTTAAAAGAGCGCAATAAAGGCAGAGAGGTTTAAAAGGTCCCCCGTCCATATTGTTTCTAATACACTTGTTAAAAAAAAAAAACGATTGTTACTAATTTTCTTCAAATATATTTGTGCGTGTTAAAAAAATAAAAAAAAAAAAACGCAATTACGGTAATAACAACAATAACGAATTAATCATTCGTCATTGTTTCGGAAAATCGTGTTTAATGGGAATAGAACCGTTTGATAGGGGAACGTCGAAACCCCTTTATCGTTTTCGCTTTTTCGAATATTTTTAAGCGTTTTTTTTTTTTTTCGCGGATTTTAAGTACATAATATGTAAATCCGTTCCCCATAGTTATCATGCGATAAAATACCGGCTATATTATAATATCGTAATATTGTTACCATCGGTATTATTATACTCGTGACATTGTTTTACGATTATTATTATTATTATTATTGTTGCGCGCACGCGAGACGGCCGGGCCGGCGACGATAACGTCCGGGCGTATTCCGTCTGCCGCGGCAGTCTGCGCGGGCCGCCCTCTTAAGTGCAGCCGGTACCCGAGCGGCACATAAAACGCGCACCTATTTTTTTATAGTATTTTTTTTTTTTTTATTATTTCTTCTCGACTCGATTACCGCAGTGCGCGTATATGTGTATGCGTATGCAATATTATCATCGCAATACACGTGTGCACCACCTATAATAATGTACAACAAACACACGCAATAAGGACGCGACGACCACCCGCGTGAAAAATTATCGTACGCGCGCGCTCTCGCGATAAACAATACAAATACACGCCCCGTGCCGATATTCCGTGCGCGGACAAAACGCTACACAACATGACGCGGGGCGATGCAACGCGCGTAACGCAGGGCGTATCTGCGGGGCGTGACGGTTTCCCGGACGGCGTCGCGTCTCCCCGCTGTAGCGGCGGATGGTGTGAAACCCCGGGAAATTTTGTCGTCGGGTGTCCGGCCGACGCGCGCCCGCAGCCGCAGACAATACGACGGCGGGCCACGCACGGACAGTAATATCGCGATTTCGTCTCGCGTACCGTGGAGTATTTACCGGGAAAACTCCTGAATCGAAAAAAAAAAAAAAACTACCTCCCTGTAAAAGCACCTGCCCGGTCGGATTCGCTTTCGGAAAGAGCGGTATCGCTGTAAATCGTCCATAGAAAACGATTCCGAGTGATATTAGTCGTGTTTTTTTATATCATGTTACTATATAGAAGAAAATTCGTGACAATCGACAATTGATGTTATACAAAGAATTGTTACAGTTTTTCGCATTTGTTCGGAAAAAAATGACCTTCCCGAAGGATCGAATAGGTTAACAAATGCTAACAAGAAAGGTCTTGTATAGTTTTTAATCGGAGCGAGATTATTCTGGTATAAAAGCGGTTTACTGACTCATCATAGTGGAACCCAACAGCTTAGCTCAGAATTTAAAACGTTTCGGCGATTTCTTTCTAAAATTATATAGTTACATTTGAAAATGCGCACGAATCGAAATAATTAATACAATAAATATAAATATTCTGGAAAACGTTCGTTTACGGATATTCCGCGTAAAAATTGTGTAGCAGATAAACCGATTTCGTAAAAAAAAAAAAAAAACCTCGACATTTTAATTCTCTTTGGTCGGTTATTCGATATTATATTATTATTATATCGGGTGATCCGTATAACGATACAAGAACACTTCGCACTGGGCACATGTCTTCTATTCGCCATATAGCAATATACGTGCGTTAGTATATCGCATTCGTCGGACCCCCCAGCACGGTGACACAGGAAATTATATTAATTGGAGCACCCTGTACATATAAATAATGTGTACTACAGGCACCGCCGCCGACTTGGCTATAAAATATTACAATCTCGCGGTTAAGACAAATATCATTTGATGTTTGTATTTTTGTTTTCCTTATTTTTTTACATTTTTTTAATAATATCACTTATAAACTGCGAGCGCTCGTGTGGTTTTTTTTTTTTTTTTTAACGCTCTCGCGATTCTTTTAATTAAACATCGTTTTAACGACTACTTCGAGCATATGTATTATAAACGCGTGTACCTAATAATACCATCAGATGATGGTATAAAAGAAAAAAAGAAAATCCCGGACATATTTCGCTCCATTATGGATGTATGGGTGCCAAAAATTAAAAAAAATAATTTTACACAACGATAAATCATTGCAAACAAAAAGCGATTCTGCGTTACTTCTTAAAATAAAAAAAAAAAAAAAACCAATCTATTGGTTAAAATGTTTTAAATAATGTAACGCCGGCCCGATATTTTCGTATTCTTTGAAGTATAGTTTAATGCGTACAATAAGTTGCGCATTTCACTCGTCAAAAAAAAAAAAAAAACAACACATATCATTGTAAAACCAACGGGTACGTTATCGTTAACCTCAACGGTATTGTTCTGTGTTTTAAGTATATTATGAATTCTTGGCAATCTCGTCAAATTCGCGTACATTTGGATACATAATTTCACCGAAATAATACCATTAGCTGGCCGATTAACGGCGTTAACGGTAAAACCGGAGACCCCCGAATCGCCGAAAGGAACGTCAACGAGATAAATCGATAGACCACATGTTTAAACATTTTTTCAAATGTTCTCGAGTCATCCGTCGCGACGTGCCCGTGGACGGGCATTCTCTCGTTTCTGAACGCAGCGTTGCAAAAACCGTACTACGATACGCAACGGGCCAATAAGATTGATTGCGTTTTTATTCATATTATGGTAATTCGACGAGAAAAACCGAACAAAATTAATTGCGATAAAGTCGTTGCGGAATAAAATAATTGAATTGCAGAATGTATCACCGATTCTGATTATACTGCGGTCTCTTGTAAAATAGGATAATGGATAAATGGGGACGGGCGCAGCCACTGTTATGGGCAATTCTACGTACGTCCGTTAGCAGCGATTAACGATTGCGTTTTATTACGCGATATTTCACCAAATCGTTAATGATACAAATGGGTGTTTACATTCGCCAGTCACTCGCCGCGGACGTTTTTATGGGAAATTTCAATAATGACTTTGTGGCGTTATCACCGTGTGATGGCGGACCGGTCAGATTGGATTTGCCCGACGCGGGAGTCTGCTGCGCGCACGCCTATGCGATACCGATCGAACTATATATCGACCGGTTAACAAATGGTGCGGGGAAAATAATAAAAAAAACAAAAAAAACGCATTACCGGGTTTTAAAATAATGATTTTTCTTTTTTTTTTCTGTTCGACATTTTATATCGAATACACGGCGGTAGAGATGTCCGTCGGAAACGCGTAAACCCGCAGTGTTTATAGAATAGATGCGAGATTTCTGGTACGGGATAGCTGTTCGCGGGCGGGAAAAAAAGAAGAGGACAAAAAGCACACGCGATTGTAAAACCGATGTAATGTACCCATGTGTGTATACTGCGTCTATTATGCATAGATTACGAACCGAAACCTGGAGCATAATATGAAAAAAAAAAAGACGTCATAGGATAATCGGGACGGATGCAGCCAATGTTATATATTAATTCAACGTGCACCTGTAAGCAACGATAAACCACTGCGTATGAAAAAACGAATCTGAACGGAATTCAGTTGATAGTGATACTTTTTCAACAATATATGTGGAATTTTATAGTAAAATAATTAAACAGTCTTTGTGTATTTACTTTAATTGTTTAATATTGTACCGTTTTTCCCGATTCGTCTACGTTTTCCCGGTTTTTTTTATGTTTGCTGAGAAAACTCTTGAGAAAATCGATAAATTACCTGCACTCAGAATCTGAAATGGGAAATAAAAGAGGACGGAAAATGCGAACGTGGCGGGGAGCAGGATGCGGACCATCTGTTTAACGTGTCCACTACGCGATACACGTATACCGATTAAGTGAAGAAACAACGAACAGAGTGTTTACGACGACCGATATTTCAAACGAGGCGACACGGATTATCGGGAAAGTATGGGGATACGCGACGGCCGGCACGGCAATAGAATACGAGGACATTATACATTTTCCCGTGCCGCTCCAAAATGATCGCGTACGAACATTTCCGTTTCCCCCGAATACAGCTGACGGCTGACGAGTAAAAAAAAAACCGTGTACACAGATCTCGTGATGCGATAACATCGGTTGCACCGCGTAAGCTTTTCTACGCGCTGTACGATAAAAATATACGCGCGTGCAGTGCACTCGCCTCCGCCCTTCAGCGCCCGGCCGGTGTTTCGCGACGTTATTTTTAAGAGAATTTTTTTTTTTTTTCCCTCGTTTTCGAAGTTTTTCGTATTAATTAAAACGCGGCGAGCGTATTATTATTATTATTATTATTTTAATTTTACACGTATAATTATCGTTATTATTACAGTGTACCGCCGCAGTGTACCCGGTGTGCATCACATCGCACACGCGACATCGTGTCTCCGCGCTATAATAATAATATATTATACACTGCGCTCTCCGCAAACCGTTCACGGGCTATCTGGTCGCTATATTTAATAATGATTATAATAATACTGTATACTACGCCCGTATATTAGCGACCACCAACGATTCACACGAGCGTCCAAAAAAAAAAAAAAAACATTCTGTTTGTTTGCAGCGGTGTTTTTTTCCCCCTCTCTCGAATTGCTCACTATACATTATAATTTATCGAACTTAAACCGCGCCGTTTACCAGCGAGACGACACGTTTATCCGTTGCATTGGTCTTTTACTGCAGTGACGCGCGTTTTTCGTGTCTGTAAGCTAATAACCATTCCCGCGGAAATATTTATTATCGAAAATATCAGAACGTATCGCTATCGTGTTTGCAAAATATACACTATGTGTGTGAACCTGTATCCAAAGTGTGCACACACGCGGACGACGTAAATCGCACACTGCACCGGTACGGTATATGATATTATGTCGTTATAATATACGTACGTGTAACGGTAAAAAAAAAAAAAAAGCCTCCGAAATACGAATCGTAAACGAGCATAAAAAATAATGTAATACCATTTATACTCGGAAATCGTATGGTTATAAACATTATTATTTTTTTATTACATGTATGTATGTGTGTGTGTGTGTGTCGTCCATAAGAGAGGACTTTGTGTAAACTACCGGTGCCGCGCAAGACGACGACGATAATGTCAAACGAGACCGGAGCCGATCGATCTCCCCGCGCGCGACTACCGCGATCGGTATTCTACGCCCGGCAACCGAACAAAACGAAAATATTTTATGTATATATTATTCACCGCAAGACACGTATACTTCGGAGATTTTTGTCGGGGAAAAAAAAAAAATTATAATTCAATACTGTAAAATATACTCCCGGGCGTCCCTGTGGGAGTGGATCGGAATACTCCCACGGTACCTACCTATAGCTGCCTGTTTGTACGACAAGTATAGAATCGTTTCGGGTCGACAACCGGTGTACACGTTTCGTCAAAAGGTTTGAGGGGTCCTGAACAAGGCTCGGGTGAATTGTCCCGTTTCGAATGTACGCGGAGACGAAAGAAAAAACAAAAAGACTACGGTGTGCAACATAGAATTAAGTGTGGTTGGATAAGCCCGTTGTGCGATTATTTGTCTCAGAAATGTCACTTCATCGTTCTTTTGAAACGATGTGACATCGCGCAAAAGCTAATATTACGAATCGGAACACCGCGCCGGTCCGGTGTGTTCCGATCCATTTCGAGCACTGGTATACCGTTGCGAAAAAATGTTCCTGAAAGGTTAGGTTTTTTAAATGTTGTACGGAACATAGTTTTTAGTATTGTAACAATTAAAATGAAACTTTTTCGAGCGGTATAATTAACATTGCAAGTAGATGTTCCATAAAAGTTACATTTTAAACGTTATACGGATGTTATAAGTTTATAATTTAGGAACAATTAAAATAAAACCTCCTCAAGCGGTCTTGGTAATATTGCAATGTGATGTTCCGTTTGAAACACAAAACACACATCGCAAAAATGTTAGGCAACATAAAATGTTTAGTGGGAAGTGGAGATAACCGGCTATGTTTGGAGTTCAGGGTGGTATAGACAGAAAAATATACCAGAGAAAATGAGTATGTCAGAGGTGACCTTGCAGGGACCAGTGAAGACATGATGAGAAACGAGGACACACAATAGGTAGCATTTCTGGTTTCGACACCAGAAATAAGAGAGGAACTAGGCATTGAAATTGTTCGGGTATGTCACAATGCGATAGGAATCAGAAGCAGTTGAGAACGGTTTAATGAACATAAACGCAGAGGAGGCTTTCCACCTACGAGATAGGAAGACCGAAAAAGAGTCGGTTGGATACGATTTAGAACGATACGAGGACGCTCAAGGACAGTCAGTGTCTTGTCAGATCGGGTCGAGTGGACGTTTAGGACAAGGGTGGTCGATTCCAATTAGCTGGGAGAAGAAGAACAAGTAGATATAATACCTAATAATGTATGCACGGATAAACGCTGTACCATCGGTCGTATACCGAAACCATCCGATAATATTGTTTTATTATCAGTTAGTTTCGGCGTGTCGTGTCATTCAATAATGATTTTTTAAATTTGCACGCAGTTTTGTATATTTTGTCGTTTTTAACGTAAACCTTATTGGCGCTTTCGTATTCCGTTCGGGCCGTTTTTTTCATGTATAGATGAATTGACGTATTTTGGATTGCCAATTGCTTTGCTTTCGCGGTGACCGAAATCGCCGAGACGGAATTTTACCGCCGTTCGCATATTATTACGACAAGTCGAAACGTACGAAATATAATAATTTAATTAATAATTACGTTTAGCTGGCGGCCAAGCCAACGCCGCTGCACTGTAACGTCTAACTTCTGCAATTGAATTTCTGTGTTTTTGATAATTTCACGGGTAAAAAACGTAATCGGACAATACACTGTAACGATGACTATAATAATGACAGTAACAATTGACGATATCAATCAGCCGCTACTGTGGTTTAACTATACGTTAATATACGTGTCGTCCGGTCTTTTTATATTATGTATTTACAAACAACCAGTATCGTGAAAATAAAAACTGGTACTATGGAATAAGAGTTTAACAAAATTTAAAGAGGAGAATATTCTCGAGTGTACTTCGTCGCTTTTTTCCAAAAAAATCGTTGTCCGAAAAATGTCAGACCTATTAAAAAACAATAAGCAACTTACCTGCGACTGGGATATTTTCCGTTGACTTTCCGTGACTTCGGCCGTCAAATCGAGAAATTAGTTTATACAAACAGAATTTGTCGCCTTTAGAAGCGGTCTGTTAACTTCCGACCGTCGACCCCGCCGTCTGTATTTATGCGTTACCAAAAATCTCTAGGATTACCTTCCCAATATTATTTTGATAACGCTTTTTCCGTTCAATTCCAAATCGATGTAGAAAAGAAAAATAACTGCAAACTATCCGTTACGGCGACCAATCGGCCGGTGAAAAATTCGAATCTATAGTGACAAAACTATTCTGTTGCTCGTGCGTTCGCTGTCGCACCGTCGCGTCTGCTTTTTAGACGGGAAAATAAACGCGTCGGTGTTTATTGTTTTTTTTTTTTTTTTTTTTTTTTTTATCGCGCAGTTATCGATCGTCTCATTTTCATCTCGGCGAGTGGGGGAGGGGGCGGGGAATAGTACGTACGTCTAATCGAACTAACGACGGCGGCGCGATTGTCGTCGTTCGTTCGTCCGTCGTCGCGGGGAGATTAGTTTCGGGATGAAAAAAAAAAAAAAAAATACGAAAAAACGCGCGCGTCGATTGCAATGTTGCCGTTCGACTGTTACATGCGATACCCCGAGGGATTTCGTCGTCGCGTGCGCCGCGCCCGATCCCGTAACAATATTACGAGGTCCGTTGCTCAGGTGGGCGCTTGTAAAACGACGTATCGCGCGCGGCGGTTTTTTTATTTTTCGATTTTTTTTTTTTTTTTTTATTTCCAATCGGCGATCGCTCGCTGTCCTGCGCCCGAGTACCCGTCTAAAATACCCGCGTGCCCGTTTAAAAACGTCGCGTTATTGTCGCGCCGCGACAAGACTGTCGTGTACGTCCCCGGGCGCTTACGGCCGAAATAACGTGACGGGACACCGGGCCGCGGTCCGCCGGCCGCTCGTTATTTTATTATTATTATTTTTTTTCGATTGTTATTATTATTATTATTATTATTAATATTATATATATATGTTTCGTTTTATTTTCTGTACGCAACGACATACGCGTACCACACAAACAACGATAATATTATTGTTGTTGTTGTATTTTTTTTTTTTTATTTTCGTGTCCTCTCCGACTCTCTTTTTTTTTTTTTAATCACGTCGTTATTACCGTCGCGACCGTTATTATCGTGTTATACGCGCGGGATACATACACACACACACACGCACACACACACACACACACACATATACACATATATATTATCGTTATTATCGTTATTATTATTATGACGTGGCGGGACGTATTTACCCTCGGCGCGTCGCGCGCACTCCGCGACAACAACGACGGTATTGTTATCGGATCGTGTCGCGGGGAGTCGATTCCGTCCGGCGCATCGCCGTACGCGACAAACAACGCGACGCGCCGCCGTGCCCGCGACACAGGCGCGCTCGCGCGTTTCTGCCGCGGCCGCCGTCGACGGGACAACAGTGCCGCCGTTACCGCGCGTGCCGACGGTGTCTCCGTGCGAACGGCGCGCGCCGTTGACAATCGAAAAATCCGTTTTCGGTGTGTCGCGTAAAAAAAAAAACGCACACCGCACGCATCGGAAAACGGCCCGGTAATAGGGTCGGCATGCGTCAAATACGTAAAACCGAGCCGGCTCGCGTCGGGGGGCCGAACGACATCCGGGCGCCCGTTTAAGACCCCGTTGTCGAATCGACGCCGATATCCGTTGATAGGGCGTATTTATCGTGTCGGGTGTATTGTGTTGTATTGTTTTCCGCGATAAACGTCATTAAAAAATGGTTTTTCGCATATGCGTATGATTCCGAAAGGAAATTGCGAGGGTAGTGTTTTTCGTTGAAAAACCGTGTGTTTCGCGGACAATTTGACCGTAACGTGAATTCCGGACGACCCTCGTATTCTATACTGTGCGCGAGTAAATGCAGCGGCGAATGCATGCGTATATATATATATATAACTATACGAACGGTGCAATTTCGAGAAATATTGACGTTTTACGGCTATTATACAAATGTAGTAAAAACACGAGTACATTTTTTTTATGAAAAAAAAAATAAAAATACGGACGATTTCTCGGTAAAATAATTGCTTTTAACGAAAAATATTACGACTTTTAAAGTTTTTCACTGCGCATTTTTATCGCGATATGTTATTATACAGGTACGCGTATCGCGTGGAAAATGCCACTTTAAACGGCAGCTGCGCAGTGTACGCACGATTTATGAAAGAGATGCCGCAGTTACCGCAGTGATCACGCGTAATTCTCATTTACTACAGTCGCGTGATGTGATAAATTCCGTTACCGGCGGTATAATCAACGCGATAAATCATACGGTCCCACGACTAAAAACAACTCCTCAAAAAACCACTTTTTCAGGCGAGCCATTTAAAAATTCAACGAATATTTCGTCAAGTACGCAATTATACATGAAATGCAATACGCGGTGGTGTACGGTTTTCGGCGTGCACGTACTATTGTTATGCTGTTACCATACGCAATATACCGTTTTCACCGTTACAACAATGTTACAATATAAACGCACGAATTGAACGCAATGTAATCGATGATCCGCTTTAGTGTTGCGGGATATGAGACGACAAATCGAAATAAAAGCCGTACGATAATTAAATTGATATTTTTATCGCGTTCCCGGATTGAAATCGTCATCCGAAACGAGAACGGATAGTACAATTATATAGTCGATTCGGTGTTTTCGTTCGTCCGAGTTGTTGCGGCCGATATCGACTGTACGCGCGTTCTGAATTACCCTGTACCAGGACCGTTTGACATTTTCACATCGCGGTTGCGCGTAAAAACGTCAAACACGTCCGGTCGCGCGCCGTGCGTACGTATCCGTCCCGAATTCCCGACTACACACTGGCCAACAATAACAGAGGCCCGTCTCCGCGAGCCGTGTACGATTTCTGGACACGCCACCGCCGTTCGACGTAACCTTATACGGAAACGCCTACCGAAAAAAAAAAAAAAACTCAGTTTTGTCCGCAATAATATTGCGTCTCGTGTAAACACACCGTTGCGACAACTAGAGAGAGAAAAGAAAAAAAACAAACCGACGTACTCGCAGTGCGTTTTGTTTCGACTCGCCCCGCACGCCGTGAAACGGGTTGCGACGTGCCCGTATAAATACGAACGTCGATATTATTTCCTATTACGTCAATTCCCCCTTCCTCACCCCCCCNNNNCCCCCCCCCCCCCCCCCCACCCCCACCGCCATCCTCGAAGTTATCGGTTTTTCACAGCGCTGTCGCGTGTCCGACGCTGATTGGATACCGTGTATATACCTGCAGCAGCCGTGCGCACAACGATATTATTACTGACGTGCATTCCAATAATTACCGGGCGATTGATATTATCACCGTCGTATACCGCGTTTGGTAACCCTATATATATATACGCACCTATACGGTATACGGTATACGGTATAATAACTGATATTACGGGTTTATATTGCGCTGGTCTCGTGACACACACGCACGCGCGCACCATACATAATAATATCAATACGGACCGGTGTACTGTTATTATTATCATTACACGCAGTTTTCGGGAGATCCGACGACTCTCCGTTTCTGTTCCTCTCCGTATTTCCCGGCGTAATTAATAATTTATCGTTACGACGAGTACGCGCGCCGGGCGATAGTCGAAAATGCCCATAATATACGTGTTACGCCATTAATTGTCGCCCGTGAGTACGGTACACTACGGTAACGAGTGTGTACACGATCGCGTCACGCCGGGCACGTAATACCTCGGCGATAAAACGATAAAACGGTCCGAAAACGATACGGCCGTACTGCCGACCAACGAAATGTCAACGTGTAGTTGTCATCATATCATCGTTTATAGGACGTAACAACGGTGAGCCAGCGGCTGATTCGGTTCGTCTTCTAGGAGAGGGGGAGGGGGGGGCTCCGTATCATTTCGGTTCCGAAACATATACTTTCCCGACTAAAGACCCCGTTGGCTGTAAGCGCGGAAATACAATAATTGCATTTTATACCGGAGTTACGGAAACGGAGGTTTAACGAACGTTAAATGCAGATTAAATGAATTCGTGTTTGTGTACAATCAATTCGTACGTTTCCGCTGTTCCGCGGAACACTCTCGAAAAAACAACCGCCGGTTCAATAATCGAAAATTCCCGTTGAAATATTACTGACCGTCGACGATATAACGACGCGGCCGAGAAGCGTGCGGACCAGAACCGAAGGATGGACCTATCGCGTACAAGCCGTAACACTAAACTACAGTCGTACGCGTTTAAAAAAAAATAATACAATTTCGGACATATTTTTTATATTTTTTTTTCATTTGTTCGTCCGTCTTTTAACCGTACCGCCGCCGCAGGAGCAGCGTCCCCCTCGCGACATTCGTATCGCTCTCGTGCGCCGTGTGCTCGCCGGCCCGCGTCAATGATGAGCGCGACATAATAACAGTACGGGGTCATCGGCGACACGTGTCCGCGATTGTCATAATGTCGGCGGTCGTTACGATATCCGGCAACGGAAATGCGCGCACGCACACACGTCCGCGAACCGCCGGAGATCGGGCCCGACGGTCGCCGCCCACTTTGCTTCCGGTCTGCGCGTCTCCTGCGCGACGCAATGTAACGCGTACGCGTACGGTGAACATACGTGGCCGGACGTATTATTGCGCGGGATTTTTTTTTTTTTTCGGTCGCGTTTATTTGCGCCGACCCCGCGACAACGGAACGGCCGAAACGGATAAACGGATTTCGAATGTTTTAAAAATACGAATACAATTTCCCAGAAAATCGTCGGACGGCTTTTTTTTGTTTTTGTTTTTCTAATAACCGTTTTGAAATCAAATTCAAACGAAAATCGGGGGGGGAAAAAAAATTACGGCGCTTCAATCGACGATCCGACGAGGATTCCTCGACGGTGACGCGCAGTGACCTTTAAAACTCTGCTCGTCGGACGCGGTCCGCAGCGTTTCTGCGTGTCGTGGAATTTATATAAATTTTACCGTTTGTGTTCTGCAATCTTCCGACATTTCGAGTCGACAATATCGTGTATAGGTATTTCCGGAGATCGGAAACGCAGCGATTCGTATGGGCGCACGCCCCCTCCCCCCATCCGTAGATAAATATTTTATCCTCCCACGGGAATGCGTCCGACAGATCGGCCGAATGCCATTTTCGCGTATTTTAATATTATAAGTGTCGTACCCTACTCGGCTCTGAAATTCCGCTCTTCGGTCTCTCATCGAGTGCAATGTGTATTCCTCTGCGGTGGCGGACACATTTCGGCCTCTCTGTACGGAAATATTATTGTATATCCGCGTGTATATAGTCTTGTGAAGTCGGTCGAAAGGTCGAAAAAGCGGCGGGACGGTGTCGAAAGAGCGTGTCGAGACGGTGTCGAAAGAACGGCCGAGACGGTGTCGAACGAGCTCTCCCGCACGCGTGTTAACAGACCCTATCCGAGTTCGGCACTAGAGCGGTAATAAGTACACGACTCGTCGTGCGTTTTCGTGGGTTTTAGGTTTGCGTTTAGGGTACTGCAGACATTCACGGAGCAGTGTCGCGTTTGGATCCGCGGCGGTTGGAAACCACCACTTTCAGTGTACAGCGCTCTATCACCATTACTATTGCTACGAAAAAAAAAAATAACCGAATTTCCTAAAATGGCCGATTTTTTGATATTTCCCGTTTATGAATAGCTACCGAAAATTGATACTGTTTACATTTAAAGTTGCCGATACGATAAAAGTAAACAAAATACTTACTATATACGTAACAGTGCAGTAATGCGTGCAGTAGATCGATTTTTCTCATTTCCCCTCAGCATTGTCGAAAAAACCGCGGGCCTTTTTTTTCGTACGGACGATTTTAGGTTTATAACTGTACGCGAACCCGCCGAGACTCCCTCGGGTCCGGACCGACGACGTGTATCTCTAGGTAACAACAACATGTTCTGTAAAATCGCCAAAATCGACTGCAGGCTTTCGTTTCGATAATCGGGCCGAACTCGAACAGTGTCTGTAAATACGCTTCCCGGACGTCAACTATAGCCGCGCGCCGGAGTCGCTCGCGGCTCCCCAGACCGACGACGCCATCCATTAAAATGTCGATTTTTAACTATCTCTCTCTCTCTCTCTCTCCGGTACTCTACGAGTCCGGTCGACTACTTAAAATTATGTTTTGTGTAAATATTATTAATTACGACGAGACGCGTTTACGTTACCGCGGCGATCGGTGTGTCGCGGCACGCCGTCGTCTTCTCGTTATTTAATTAACGCTCGGGCTAGCGCGTGTATAGTTATAATTGCAAACGAAGTCGTTTGAAATAATGTTCGAAACAATAATGTGACTATATCCTCGGGATGTCCGTTCGCAGGTGGTCTGACGAAAAGCACGAAAAAAACAAAAAAAAAACGCGATAGTTATAGGTAATAATAACTGCATGTATTTATTATAATCGCGGATCACAGGGCGCGTCTCACGGCGATCTGACGAATGCAACGATATTTTCCATATTTTGTTCCGTTCGATATCGCCACTGATTGTTTTGTAATAATTATATCACCGTGGCCTTGCGCCATGATTATCGTACATTCTGTTGTATTCTTAAACTTTTTAAAAAAAAAAAAAGTGAACGTTTTTACAAAGTCCGCGAGATGGCCGATACTGCACAATGACGACGGGCCATTAGTTTTCGTACGACTTTTCGAGGATCACTGCGGTTTAAATTGCCACTAGTATACTACTAGAATTAGTTCTGTTGTTGCCCGGAGTTGAAGAATTAGCGTGTATTATCGGTTAGGATATTACAGTTGCCTACAGGCGCACCACGTAGAGGTTTCTTCAATGCGCCGCACTGTTGAAATTTAATGTTAATTTATTGTTAGGCGTAGTTTGTTGTTTTAAAATGTTGCCCGACACGGAAAAACGAAAAAACTACTAAAACTAAAATCAATCGATTCGCTAATAAATTTTTTGCGGACAATATTGTTTTTGTCAAGTCCGAAAAATCGCAGAAAATTAACGACTCGTCGTTGCAGTATGTAGCCGTACGATAAACGCAGCACCGAAATTTCGTTTTAAAAAACTTTATAACAAAAAACGAAAGTCGTCTCCGTGTCCGGGCCAAGCCGGGGGACCGAAATAGAATATCTAATTTCCGATTGTCGTTTTTCCGCGGCGACGTCGACGCGTTCGTTTTCTGTCCGCGATCGCCGTACGTGTACAATAATAATAATAATAATACAATACAGTGAAATAATTTACACGTTTACACGCGTATACCCATCCATTTACATATATTATTAAACATACACGGGAAACGAGTTTATTTCGCAATTTACAATAGAATATTATTCTATAACGCGCGTTTTTTTTTCCATCGACTACGCGCGCGCTCTCTATATATAGCAGGTAATTATCAATTATTAATATTCAAAACGAACAGCGAGACTCGTTCGTCTGCTCGTTTTGAATTAGTATACACGATACGCGCACATAAAATGCCGTTCGTTTTTTCGGTTTAATTATACGGTACATACACAGCATACATATATAGTATAGTAAACGCAATTTTTTAAGTGTTAAAAAAAAAAAAAAAAGTATAATTTACTTGGGGTTTTTTTTTTTTTTTTGGGCAGGTGCCATTGGCCAAAATAAACGGTTTTTGGGTGGCCACTGCTTGGGGGCGTTTACGTTTTACAGACAATCATATATTATATTTGATCATTATTTCAAAACTATATTAAACGTACATGCGCATAGTGAAAGCGAATTAACTAATTTTTGTTTTTTTTTTTTTTGAACTATAGTCGTCTAGCATCGTATAAGTCTAGCATCCTATACACGAAAACAAAGTAAAACCAAGCTCGGTTAATTTTAAAACGTGAACGAATTCGAGTGACAAGTTACAGATTGCCACGAAAATAATAACCAAGTCGAAAGATATTTTTTTTCAAAAATAACCCTTTACACTATGTTACGCGCACTCGGTAAACGTATTTTGTCCTGTTCTATTTAGACGCTTTTATTTTGACTTGCAAGACTCGTGTGGGAGGGGGGGGGCGTTCCTGCATCGTAAGTCGCGCGTCTATTGTTGCGTGATAATGAAAATACGTAATTAAGGTAAAAAAAAAAAACCCCATACTATAGACACGATATTTTTTTTTTCACAATAAAATAACTTAAATTTTAACTATTCGACTTGCACGGTTATCGGCCAGCTTTGTACACATCGTTACGGTCACGTTTGGAAAAAAAAAAAAAAAAAACCCCGTTTCCTATAGCCACAGAAATTAAGATGATACAACGGCGGTTTTCTTTTTTTCCGATTTTTTCGCCGTTTTGTCGAAATAACCGTAAGTCGTTTAGAACGCGCGCTATATTATTACTAACGTGAACATCGAACATTGTCGCCGAAAACAACGCGTTTCGTAAAAAAAAAAAAAAAAAAAAACGAAAATACAAGTATGTATACGTAAAAAAACAAAAAAACACCGCGATTTCGGACGGCCGCGGCGAAAACGACTGGTGTTCAACAGCAACTGCGGCGTTATCGTTTCGAAAACCGTCCGCCCCCCGGGGGGCGACAGCGTCGCTCGACAACATTGTAGAGTAAAACCGCGTGAAAAATCGCGCGTCGTCCGTGCGATCGGCGGATATCAACGCGCGGTTGTTGTTATTATTATTTTTTTTCTCTCAACGGTTTTTCGCGTCTACGGGCTGGCCGTTTTCGCGGAAAGTCGTTCGGAAACGGCGCGTGTACGACCCGCTGTGGTGCCCCACGTGCGCCGTGACGCGTAATGTTTGGCCGGCGACCGCGTTTTCTTTTCGTTTTTTTTTTTTCGTTTCCTCTGTCGCGATTTCGGCCGACCGCGTAACGCAACGGCGTCAAAAGTCGTTCGGCCGCGAACAATATCGTTTAAAAATATATATTATTATTGTGTATAAAAAAACGTAAAAAATAATAATAAATAAAACACCGCCGCGGCAAAGACCGGTGGTACCCATTATACGTATGCGGTGCGTAATAGAACGGGCGCCAAATATCGCGGCAACATACTCTATCGTCGCGACTGTTGGAATTTTTCGAGAAAAAAAAAAAATCTCGCAATTCGAAAACCCAATAACATAACGTATCGCGTTGAATATCTCGCGCGCGATATTTTATCGACGCGTACGCGGCTCGTTCGGGATATCGCGGTCGACGGTTTGGTTGGGTCGCGAAATTGTAAATTAAAAAAAAAAAAAAACAAAACCGGCCGGTACCAGTTGACGGGCGCAGTTTTTAGGACGGAAGTCGGACGACATTGCGCATAGTGAATCCGTGCGCGGCGACGAAAACAGACCGCATCGCTAACGGAAAACGATTCTGAGCCGCGCGTGCTGATACACTGGTCGCATTTTGTCCGTTTGCCGCCAACCGTCGGCCCGGGAATCGACGAAATAAATCGACGGTTTTCGTTTTTCCGTTCGTCGGGAACGTGACGGGGAAAACCGAACGAACGACTTCGCCACGCACAAGGGTCCGCGAGAAAGTATTCGACCCGGGGCGAGAATCGCAGCCGCGTTTGCACGCGGACTCAACAGTAATACAAATACAAATACGAGTCCATGAATTCGCCGCGTGACCGTCTCTTAATAACAATATGATCCCGGGCGTGGACGATCGGGTTCCGTTCGCATTAATAAACGGACGGGTTCCGTACAACTAAACAAACAGCAAAAAAATAAATAATTTGTATAAAAATACGCGTATAATGTCGTAACACCCGCCGCCGGAACCGTGCGATATTTTAATAATATCGTAAAAGCGTACGCGACGCGTTTTATAGCCGCGCGCCTGTACCCGTACAGAGATAATATTTTTACAGTCGTTACGTTTCGCGACAGGAGGTGCACACGCCCGATACTGTCGTAATATTATTTGTTACACCGATCCCTTATCTCGGAAATCGTATCGTTTCGCGGTTTTTTTTTTTTTTTTTTTTTTTTTTCTATTTTGATTTTCAATTATTTAAATTTTTCGATTTTATAATAACAAAAAAATAAATAAATACGTACCTATAAGCGCGCGGATATTTTTCATCAATAAAATTGCAACGGACACACACACTGTTATACGCCGTACGCGTTGTAATATTATACGCATTTCATTAAACAAATATTTAAATTCCGTATACGTATAAGGACTGTGTTGTAAAAAAAAAAAAATATACGCGATTAAGTTTGTATTTAAAAAAAAAAAAAAAAAAAAAAAGCATCTAATATTGATAGTACATTAATGGCCGTATTTAAATGTATTTTTTTTCTGATCGTGAAACGTGTTTTTATTACATTATGTTTATCCGTTTAAAATGTTAATTTTTTTTTTTTTTTTTTTTTTTCATTTCCGAACATTTATCGATAGACAAAAATCGTCGATTCAAAAATAATTAAACCGTTATGTTAATATCGCCGTGAATTCTGCTCGGTTTTCATACGTTTTCTCACACCCGGCGGCGTTTCCTGATTGCCGAGACAACGGTCGAGAAAATAATAAAAAAAAAAGAACCACGACTTCCGCGCTGACTATATTACAGATTATTATCACGGACAATTAACACTCGAAAATTGAAACGGTATTACATTGTCAACAGACCGGACAACACAAATGCAGCACGTGGCACGGTACGCGATATCGTTGCGAGAATTGGTAAATTTTATTCGATCGCGGTTTGAATCGAGATTGAATTTGATTTGAAGGTCCCTGCGCCTATAACGTACTGCATGATGTCGCTCGGGCAATTTTTTTCGTACGTATTTTTTTCCCCCTTTACACCCGGTCATTTTTCGCACTTTACGGCGACGATATAGACGCCGCTCGCCAACTACAGGCGCACACCCTTCTTCTGTTCGTCTGCAATCCGGACACCGTAACGACGACGCATTGTTTCCCGCCTCCCTCGTCGACCTTTTCGTCGAGATGGAATTTTTCGTTTTTTTTTTTTTTTTTTTTTTTCGTATACGTATCGGGCCTTTTCAAACCGTCGCGTGTCTCTTGTTCTGTCCGCGACGACGGGCGGCCGGTATCAATACTTTATACGTATATATATATATGTATTTTTTTATTTTTTTTTTCTACGTTCTATACGGCGAGATGTATAATGCAGCAATATTATTCTTCCGAGAATTTTCCTCTCCGGAGTGTATAGGTTATATTGCGCGTAATCTCCGCTGCTCGTATATATTATTATCGACGCGCGATTCCTCCGGTTTTCTATTGTGTTCTGTCGCAGCGGCTTGTACAAGTACGAAAAAATAAAAAAATAAAAAAAATAAATAAAATAATAAAAAGATCTACAAAGGTTTTTTTTTTTTTTTTTTTACGTGCAATATTATGTATATATTATTATGTACGCGCGCAACCGATATTGACCGAACGGAAACGTACGCCGAGCGTTTATATATATATATATATATATACGTTTATAAATTACCTATATATGTGTATAAAAAAAAAAAAAAAAAAAAATGATTGTATATGATAATAATAAAAAAAAAAAGCGTTCTCGTATATACTCTTACGTATTATTACGTATATACGTGTGTCGTGCGTGTGCGTGTATACGTGTGCGTATATATATATATACGCGAGAGTATAAAACGCTCTCCGGAGGACCACTATGCAAACTTATCAACTCGTACTCGCGCGCACACTCGCACAATACGATATATATGTATATATGCGCGCGCGCGCGCGCGTGTGTGCGTGTGTGTGTGTGTGTGTGTGTGTGTGTAACGTATAGGCAACCGGCCAGCAACACCATGGGTGGTCTTTCGGTAAGTCTACAAATTAATGCCGCTAATTTAATTGGAATCATGTATGTGTATACTCTACACACGCGCAACACTCACACGCGCGCCGCGGCTATACACGTTGCGTACGCCGGCCGTGTACACGCGCGCACAATAATAATTTAATAGCGGCAACATTATAATATTGTTCGGCCGGTTCGAATTCTCTCGGACATGATAACGCGCAATACGTATGCGAGCGTACGGTTTACCTATTTCCCCCGGCCCTACCGCGGTTTCGTTTATGCGCGCGAAAAATGCGCCGATCGCGAGCCCGGCGGCTGAATCTATTCGCAAAAAAAAAAAAAAAAAAACGGTCGGTCGTTTTTATTTCGGGTTTCCCCCCCTCCCCCGTTTCTGCTAAAAAAAAAAAAAGGTTCGCGCGGTTTTCCGTTTCGCTATTACGCGCCCGCGTGTGCAGCGTTCAAAATAGCGCGGATCGTCGGGGCGTACGGCGGTTCGTCGCAACGGTTAAAAGCCGGACCGGTATTGTCGGTACACGCGTGAGTGGATAATATCCACTATGCGATCCGGTTGTATTCGGCGTTCAATACTAACGAGTCAATTTCGGGTAAAAAAAAAAAAAGGCCGAAAGTTATAATTTCGTTTTATCGTAATTAACTATGCGTGCACAGTACGCGCGAATTAAATATTGAAGACCCGTAGTCAATTCGGACATTGTTAATTACAGGTAACCGATGTTATTAAATTATTCATTTATACGTTTTAACGGGCACACAAATGGTCACAATGGAAACGATTAAAACTGCAGGTGGGAAGCGTGCGGGAAGACGGGAGACGTATGTGTAGGGCGATTATTCAATTTCGTATGTCCCCCGCGTGTCGACAGACCGTTTAAAAACGATTCTGAGTCGTGTCGCAGGCGGGGCGTTTTCCTTTTTCCGGAAACCGGTCGAAGTCGCACGGAAAATCGCCGTAGTTCACGCGTTCATTTAGAAATTGCCGGTTTAACGCGCAATGCGTTCGCACAATAAACGTGAATCGGAACTACGGTTATTCGACGAAAACAATTCAAAGCGAAAATTCACTTTTCACTTTTCGGACCGTCAACGAATGCCCGCGGCGTAGCCTCGGTTTAAACGGAAGGGAAACAAAACGGGGGGGGGGTTGTGGTGGAAACAACAAATATCGTAAAAGAATCACGGCCGCGGTACACCGACCTCGGTCACCGCGAAAACGCATTGCCCGGCGCGATTCCCGCGCACTTTTACGCGGCCGCGTCGCGTGCTTACCGCCATGGCGATGTTGTTGCGGTCGTAAAACGAAAAACGGCAACGCCATTGATCGGCCCGTGGCCGCCGTCGCATCTGCGTAATGAAATACGCGGTTTCCGTGCGTGACGCGCGCGCGGTCGCGGCGGCTATAACGTTCGCGATCGTTCCCGGAAGAAAAAACAATAACACGAAAACCGAACCGAACCGAAACGGAACGTTTACGACCGAGGGGCTGGGGTTGGAGGGGGGGCTGGCGGCGGTCGATCTTTTAACGCGCGCGAACCGTTTTCGGACCCGCAGCGCGCGTCGGAGTAGCGATCATGCCGAGTGAGACGTTTAAATATTTTCGGGCGCGTTTACCGACAGCGTCGGGGTCCACTCGCGCGACGTTGCCGCGCGGGTCACGCGCGGTCGTAGTCCGCGTTCCGCGCGCGTCGGTTCTCGGCGTGGTGGGGGGAAAGGGGGGGGGGGTCCTTCGCGTCCGCGTCGCCGTTCGGCCGACGCCCGATTGCCCAATCGGCCGGCGCGTGTGCGTTCAACAGACGCTGTGGACAATACACGACGGACAATTACAAAACGCAGCCGAATCGCTCTCGAAAGCCGCGCGTTTACGGCAGCGTCGCGCCCGCGCCCGACAGCCAGCCCGCCGCGGTCCGTCGGACGCCGCGCGAATACTACCGGCGTCAACGCGTTCGAGTGCGGCACGCGCCTCACGGCGTGTCGGCGCGGTATACGCGGACCCGGAAACCGGGCGAAATGAAATTTACTCGAAACGCGCGGTCCGCGGGACGTCGCGCGCGGTCTAGACCTACGACCGCCCCGCGCGATGTCGAACGGCCGGACCCGTACCGCGGGCGTAGAGTGATTCCGGGGGTTCTATAACCGCGAGACCGCACGTTCTACTAAAAATCACATTACCGCGGACGCGCGCACAATGGGGAACACAAATAGGGGGTTCGCCTCCCCTCGAAATTCAAAAACCCATCATCATACGTTTGTTGTAATGTTCAATTTTTCATTTTCGGACGGCCGAACGCGTATTCGCGAGACGTTTTTATTGCGATGCGAAAAACGCGAAGCTCCGTTCACGGTTCCGTGTAGCGTATTGCAACGATAAACGCATTATCCGTGCGTTTTCGTTTTCGCGTAGTAGTGTAATAGGTAAACAAATATTTTTATTATTTATTTAATTTTTTTTTTTTTTTTCGCCGAAAGATTTAAAAAAAAAAATTATCGAAATATACACATTTTTACTCGTATGAACCCGCCCCGACAATTTTGTTTGCCTGCCTATAGCGATTATCATTTTTTACGCATTCTATGACGACAACGTACGCATACTCGAAAAAAGTGAATTCGACAATAGCCGTGTCACATAATAACCGTCAGCGGCGACTTCTATCGACTCGGGATCGGCCGGGATCGGTGCCCCACTGTAATACATTGTCCGGAAGTCGAACGTCTCCGCGGGGTCGTAAAAAACCGCACCCCCTCTCCCCTCGTACGTGCGCCTGCCTAGGATCCGCGCTTGTGCGATTATCGGACTGAACAAGAACAACAAACGGGGAGAAAATAAATACATTTATGAAAAAAAAAAACAAATAACCGCCGAAAACCGATTCGTCCCGTAGCCGAAACTCGAAACTGTACGCACGATATAATTTCCGGAACTCTCTGTTTCGCGCGTCCACGCGAAACAATTGACGTTCTAATCTAGAAGAAAAAAAAAAAATAAATACCCAGCGCGTATACGAGAGAACCAGTAATTGTACGCGCATTTCGCGTTGTTTTTACACGCGAACGCGGACGGTACAAGTCGACGGCGCGTAATTGAGTGCACGCGATATTCATTCGCGCGCGTACATTCGAGGTTTCCGATCGGGGCCTCTAACGACGCAGCGGCGGCGGCGGCGGCGGCGTTCGTTGGAAAACCTAACGCGCGGTGACCACGCCGCGGTCAATTTCGACGGCGGACGACGCGCCGTCGTTTGCCGTCGGGACGATGGACGACACGGTATCATGTCATGCGCTTTAAACGCAATCCGACCGATTTCAACGGCGATTCACGCGGTGCCGGCCGCGAACGCGCGGCGTCGTGTCAATCGATATCGTTAAACAGTAATCCGCCGTCCTTGGCGGACGATTTGCCGGTTTTGCCGCGGGTTTCGTCCGCCGGTATTGCGCCGCGTTACGTCGCGTTGCGAAACCGCGACACGTCCGAGCGCTATAACTAACCCGGTACGATAAACGCGCGTAAATAACGCACGCGTTCGTCGCTCACAAAAACCCGTAAAACGGCGACCGCACTCCCGGGGGCCCCGGTTTTCGCCACAGTGCGTTCTCCGCGTACGCGTTCAATCGTCGTCCGCCGTGTCCCGTGCTATTGATATTTCACTAAATTTCCGGTGCCCGATGACCGCTTGTTCTTATAAGCGATGTCTTAACAATGTCTGTACCGTTTATTGGTTTTCGTTTGTTTCGACAAGTAACTTATATCGACGAGTAAACATTGAAAAAAAAAAAAAAATTATAATAATTATCTATACCGCGTTAGCCTTTCAACGGGAGCCTCGTTGAAAAAGTTTGGCGCCTCTAAACACCTTAATCCGCGCTTGTTCCTATGTGCATTACAAACATAAAATACGCAGTCGTGCGATTGCAATATTATAATCACCATTAACTTGTGCATTGCCTATATAATTATTGTGTATATACCTATATTAATAACACCGTATACATTTTTGAATAATATTTTTGTTTTGTTTTGTTTGTTTTATTCGTATACAGGAAGAAGTAAGTACAATGCACACGAAAAAACAATAAAGCGGATTCATAATCGAAAAAAAAAATGAGATTGACTCGACAAGTAACTTATATCGACGAGTAAACATTGAAAAAAAAAAAAAAAAAACCGAAAGCAAAGTGAGATGCAAACAATTATTATTACTATTATTATTATTGTTACTATTATTATTATCATTATTATTATCATTATATCTATATGTTCGCAGATAAGAGGGGTTTCGTTCGTCGGTTATTTAAAAACGCAGACATTATTATTAGGGCTTTTATAATGGTTTTGCTTGTTTTTTTATTTTTTTTGTAGGTTATAATATTATACGGTTCGCGTCCTGTTGACACCGTTCATCGTGCATTATAGAAATCGCATCGTTTCGCACAAGTTGAAACTGTCAAAAAAAAAAAAAAAAAAAAATTAAATAAATAAATAAATAAATAAAAACAATTGTAATAATATCACAACCATATTTTCCGATTTTTATTCGCGACCGCTGCACATAATTTTTTTAGGCTATATTTACTGCAGCGTCGGCACAAACGAAAAAAAAAAAAAACAACCCACGTCGTCTTTATTATGCGACTGGTTATATATCACGCGTAGACCGGCGCAGGACATTCGCGTCTATAGTCAGCCGTACGTAATAAAATAAAATGTCGAAAACGGCGTTTTATTGGATTTTTTTTTTCTTTCTCGCCAAGCAATGTAACCAATATAAATGGTCCGTTTCGAACGTTGAAACCCGCAGTCGAACAGTGCGATTCCTGTGCATAGATTTTCGTCGCGTTTTTCCGTCCGAAATTCCGAACCGACTCCTCGGACGCACCACCGCACGAACCATCCCCCCCCCTTCCCTCGGCGTTATTGTTTACAATGTTATTTGAATAATCCACACCGTGAAAACCGAGGCAGCCGATGGAAAATACAGCGCACGGCCGTCGATACGGCAATACCCTCGGCCGCGCGACAACGCGGGAACGCGTGATTTTCGGATTCATTCGGATGTATTATAATATTACTTATTAATTTGATTTCGAAACGAGTTTTGGATAAAAAAAAAAAAAAAAAAAAACGTCTTGTAATACACACCTGTTGCGGCAGACGCGTATCGTATATTAATAATAACTGCGACGGAGCGACACGCGCATAATGTACGTGCGCGCGTGTACCTGTGCATATCCGCGCGCGCGACGTGATGAATCGTTCGGTTATTATTATTATCATTCTATTTTTTTTTTTTTTTATTATTTCTTCTTTTTTATTTATTTTTTTTTCTCTCGCCCAATAATATCATTTAACCGGAACTTTTCGACCGGATTCACGGACGGTGAAACGTCCCGGGTGGGCGAGTGGGCCGGGAACGACGAGCGGGGGTTACGGCGCGCGCGCTGTTCTACCGTGTCCGTAATGCGATACGAGCGCGCGCGGAACGTTTCGACGCAACGCGGCGGGCCGTGGGCGGGACGGCGCGCGCGTTTGCGAACCGCAGAAATCCGTAAGTGCGGACGGACGGCCGTCGCGTCGCGTCGCGGCAGGAGTGTTCGCACGGGCGGGCCCGCGACGTATCCGAAGTAGTGGCGCTGCGGGGGGAGATCGCGATTTTCTCTACTACCGCGGCGGCGTTCAATCGGCCGGACCCTTGTCCCGGTGCGAACGTCTCGGCCGCTCGGGAGAAAACCGTACCGTCCCGGGCGCGTACGGCCGGACGAGTGTCGCGACCATTCTCGTCCGGCCGGCTCGCGCGTCCCACGATTCCGCCCGGTTCCGTCAGTTCCGTTTCCCCTCGAACTCCGGCTCGTCGACGTTCCGCGAGCCTTCGGGGCGTTTACCGCCGTGTCAGCTGCCGCCGGGCCTCGCCGCCCATCTCCGTCTTGTCGGCCCTGTCCGTGTCCGATGTTACGCGCGGTCTATCGCGCGGCCGTTCCGGACAAATCTAATGCTCGCAGAATCGCCGCTTACGACACGGCCGTTCGGCATAGTGGCGTCCCTCACCGTGGCAGCAGCGCACAGGACGCAGCGGCGGCGTGAACTTTTCGATTTCATTTGGGGCAAACACAGACGCTAGAGGCGGACCACCTAAGCGTTTTCAGACGGAATCGTCGCCCCCCAAACACCACCCCTTCTCGTGTTCACCGACTTACCGTTCTACAAACATTCGCTTTAATCCGCGGTATTTCATATTTTATGAACGTCAAAAATTAACGGAATCGGGCACTTGATAAATTTTAACAATACGTTATAACTTGTTTTTTTTTTGTTCATTTCACTATCTGCCAACACAAGAGAACGCTGGACGTAATGATCGTAATGCCGAGCCGCATAAAACATGCGACATTTAATCGACGGAGTTCAAGAGTCTGTGGGATTTTTTTTTTAAATATCAATTTATACGATTGGCAAACCATCGGTTTTATTTTATCTTCTGCGTAAAAATTGCGGTTTATTGAAATGTTTGCTGGGCACCATAACACTGAATATTCAATGCGTACAAGTCAAAGTGGATTAGTGAAATTATAATATAGTAACTTAACGTAAATATATATTTACTTTATGTTGATAACAATAAACCTTTGATTGAACAATAAAGTATTGAGTACAAAGTATCAGTCGAGAATGGTTTATATTTTTAGCCTGGAGGTACCACCACCCAATTGGCCGTGGGGCCATCGCCCGATGAAATGCCCTATCGCGCCGCCACTGATCGGACGTACTGATTTTACGGTTTACCGGGGGGGGGGTTCGAACCGAAATCGAATTTCAATCGGAACGTCCGCCCGTTCGCCTGTACACAACACCCTGTCATAAATCCGTCCGATACCGGCGATTTTTTATTTCTCTCCGCTTCCGCAGTGTGGACGCGTCCGGATGACTCATCCCGTCAAAACACCGTTTTATGTGTACCTTAACACACATAAATGTATTATTTTTATTTTATTTTTTACGCACACTTGTATTGCGGCGGCGGCGGCGGCGGCGCGCGGCTGTGCCATAACGAAATAATAATAATACGACATTTCGTTTAATGGTCGTAAACGCGAGAAAATATTATTAAGACCTCGGGCCGCGCGCGTTTTGCGTCATATAACAATATCATTTGTCGGGAATGGTAAAAATAAAATAAAATAACAATAATTTTATATAGGTATATAACGGGCGATTATAATAAATACACCGGGTGTTATTACGTTTTCGCGTTTTCCGCACACGGTGCTGCCCGCGCGAGTAACGCGGCGTGACTAACTGATTTTCTCGGCGAAAAAACCAAACAAAATAAACAAATACGAAAACTACCAACAAGTACGGTTTTTTTTATTTTCTTCGCGCGCGCGTTGCAGCGTCCGCGCGGTTTTCGCCGACCAAAAACAATATTCGATATTTTTCGTTTTCCTCGCGCGCGTGTCTGTACGTGTGTGTATACTCGAAATGTCGTTGTTACCAGTTATTGCATTACATTCGATTTCGCCGCGAAACACGGTTGTTTTTTTTTTATTATTATTCAAAAAAAATGATCTTTCACCTATATGTTTGAAACCTCTTGGCGATCGTGATTCGCGGGTGATAGAGAGAGAGAGAAAGAGAGAGAGAGAGAGACGAGCTGAGAGTATAGCGGAACGCATTAATAACGCCGACACAAACTGCGGGTAATCGAAATGTGGCGGGTAGTGATTTCATCCCAAGACGAACGAGTGAAAAAAACGACCGCGTAACGTTTTAGAATTTTTAACACGCGTGGTTCCATATGGTTTTCACGTGCCGTGCGCGTTCCTCATTACGGACCCGGCGATCAATCAGATCGTAGAAATCCGATAAATATCGGATGCGACGGGACAGGCGGCGGAATCGATTAGGTCTATTACCGGTGGTCAATCCGCGGCCGATTGAAAACTGGACGAGGACAGTTTTTTTTTTTTTTTAATGAGGAACACGCGGACAGTGGATTGTTTTTTACGGGAAAAAAAAATCGCTCGGCGGTGAAATCGAACGGACGGACACATCGAATTCGGAAGACCCCGTGTGTTGTGTTATCGTTATAACGATATCCACGTGGGTTTCTCGTAAAAACACCGCGAGAGCGACCGACGCTAAACGATTCATACCGAAATAACAGTATTAACAATATTCGTCGGCGGTGCGCGATAAATCAAACTATCGTTTTTTTTTTTTTCTTTCTTTGGCGCACCATATTTATAACGTAAAACCTACTCAACTGCGCCGACAATGCGGTCCGCGTAGGTTCGAGACCGCGTACACGATCCGGGAGGTAGCTACATAATTATAACGGAGCGAGAATAAATTATGTTAAAAGACCTTTGTTCCGCTGTCCCGTTACGGCGACAGCCGTTTTTCGTTACTCGAACAGAAATTCAAATGCTAAGTTCGCAGAACGTGCACATATTTTATTCAATTTCAATTCATTATTGTCGGCTCCGTAAACGCTATTACTCTGCGGATATCTTTCGCGGTGGGATATTATTGAAAACGGTTTAGGCTTGTTCCAGTTGTTCAAATCAGGTTAGTGTATCAAAGATAAAAAAAAAAAAAATCGTTAATGTTGTAATCATGCATACAATTATTCTGCTGTATTTTCGAACAAACAGTTTGGCGCGTATATAGCCGCACTATGCCACTGTGTGTAATCGTTAAATCCACGGTCCGTTATTCACTTAACATAATTAAAGATACTTTACTGAAATTACTAACAGACACGTTTTACGGTGTATTATAAAACAATTCGTCGAGGAACGGGGGTGATCATACACCCGCAGTTATCCCTTGCGTACGCCCCTGCTTGCTACACGCGTAAAATACAATATGTTTCGTTTACTCGGTACGCGCGTTTGAAAATAATATATCGGCTCGGCGCCACCCCCGCACTACGAGAACGGTCCATTAACGTTCCGAGAGGGACGGCGTGCGCATACCCACAGGAGCCACCCCAAAAACAAAGTTACGAGTATGTGCAGTCTGATTTACGACTCGGATAAACACCCGCACATATAAATTTTGCGGAGCGTTAACACGCCGCTTAAAACTGTTATTGTGCGGTCGTGCCACGCAGTCATAAAAAGGACGAAATACAAAATTGACGACGGAGAATGTTGTGTAAGGTGTACGTTAGAGCGATGGACGACGAGCGGTGGTGCGACCTGCGTCCTGTGTCCTATTATAACAGGCATGTATAGCGTAGCCGGCGAGAGGTGCGTAGCGGGCAAAATGCGGGAGAATGGACGGGGATGAGCACGTGGAGAGACGCGGAGAAACGATAAGACAATCGATAAGAAAATATTAATGCGAGTTACCCACTCACTCGATGTATGCCGGGGCAGAAATATGTTATGAAAAAAGCGAGTAGTGGTCAAACTTAGGAGATACAGGAGATACACGAGGACATGACGGTCGGGTCCAGCGGTTTGAACGCCTCCGGAAATGTGTTTAATAGTATAAAACCCCTAGCGAATTCCTCTAAAATTTGCGCGTACGGTACCGGCATGCGGACTTGTACGGGGGCCTTTTAAGTATAAATACGGAGAATGGACGCGGAAGGCGATCATAATAGAGCATTGTACACCCGTGCAAGGATAAACGCGAAAAGCGAGAACAACTTTTTACACACACTATTTATATGGTTTTCGAAAAAGACGAATTTCTCAACGAGAATTCGGTACACTGCGGATTTGGAATTTTTTACGTACACAAATAACACGTATGTGCATACAGGTCATTTTTCAGAAGAACGGAATGTGTTGTCTGTATAATAATATATTGTGTGCGTCTATTTGTCCATAAATCGTGGGAGTTATCGATCGCCTACGATATTTCACAAAGCTCTCCCGGAACATTTACGCGAACGCACGTCGAATACCTACCCCTACAGACAAATTCTATCACGAACCAGCAATTTTCTCGGAGAATTTCAAGTGAATTTGATTTCTGTTCTTTTTTTTGTTTTTTAAATAATTATGGAATCGTTATTCGAATACAATTTTCAATTCTTTATACATCTAATCCTTATGCTTGGAACGAGTATCGTCTTTGGATTTTCAAACAGCTGTAACCCCCTTCTGTTTAATCTGCACAGATTCAAATAGTGAATAGACAATTTGATGCGCGTAATATTCATATCAGTTTTACCGTTCACGAGTAACACCAGTTTAAACTGTTTGAATATTAGACCGAAGTATTAGGGAAGGGTAATAAATTGCGTACCTAATATTTTTTTTTTTCAAATGATGAATTGACAACTCTATTCCCTACGGTGCTCCGGTTTAAACTGCTCTAACTCACAAACGGAAAATCGGACGTTACAAGTGTTTATAAAACGCAATATAAGACGCGAAATAGTGTTTATCAAACAACATTGAATACGAAAATACGAAAAAAAAAAAAAAAATTTAAAAAAACCGGAACCTTGTTGTTTCGACCGCCGCCGGGTAATGAACTCGATACCCTGCCTATCCTAACCTAATCTAAATTGCTATGCACTAGACCGCATGCCTAACCGACGAGAAGAGATAATTTCATGGCTACACAAGTTATTAAGTCGATTCAAAAACGTCGTATTATACGCGCACAGTGACATCTCGACATTGCGGAACGGGGACACGGACCTCGTCCAAAGAGCGAAGACCGTTTTTTTCGTTTATCGGTTGTCTCGGCGTGTTTCATTTCAAAACAATAATAGCTTACATAAACGTGATAATCGCCCATTACTCCCCTTCCACCGGTATTGTCGGTCGTTTCGGTTTTTAATTGTTCTAAACAACAGTAGGTTTTCACACACGTGGATAATGCGAACTCGACACCTGGGTATGGACAATACGACGGCGTGACCGCGCGAGTGACGGCGGTGATATTCCACGTCAAAAGCGCGCACAGCTCTAATAACACGGCATGTAGGCAGGCAGGCGCGCGATTCTCTAATGGCACCGCGGTAAGTTGAACGCCTGTTTTCGTTCGCAAGAAACTTACCGCGCGACGCGATAACGGTAGCGGCCATAGTGGCAACAGGCGGGCAACACGTTAACCGGCAAGCGGACAAAAACCATTTGACCCCGACCGTGTACGCGCGGCGGGTCAGCGGACCGGCAGGGGGCAGCAGAAGGACGAGCGCGACACGGGCGAACAGCGAGGGTTCGTCCGACGGACGTCTGGTTAACGGTCGGGACCGCCGCGCGCCGCGTGTTCGCCGGCGACAATTCAAACGGACGACTGCGGCGCAATTACGGGAAATCCCGAACGAAGCTTTAATCGCGGGCTTGTCAATTGCGCTCGCCCGGTCCGGGGACCTCGGGCGCGGTTCGGTAGATATTCCGGCTCCGCTTGCCGACGGCGAAATTAATCGGACGCGCGTCTTCGCGAAAACCCCGAGCTCATTGCAACGGGGTTGCCCGTCCGCGAGTCGCTTATTACGTTTCCGAACGGCCTTTACTGCGTTTCAAGCTCATCGCGTACGGGCCGACAACAGCGACGCCTTTTTGTAACGAACCGCGACCGTTATGATACAGTAACGACCGTCTCGCTTATTTCATTTTTTTTACGTTTTACAGGGCAAAAAAAAATACCGATAGATTTATTACAACGCGTGAACCGAACAGTCCGAACAACACTCATTACGGAGTATCATATTTATTTTCAATACTGTATCGGTGAAGTTCAGATTATTTTAAAGTTTTCGACTGTTGCGTTACTGGTTTTATTGTACATTTCTAACAAAAAAAAAAGAAAAGAAAACATGTATAATATTTATTTATTGTCCACGTGTGGTTTTTTCGTGTTACGTTTTTTATTTATATTTATAAATTAAAAATTGAATAAAAATATATTTATTTATATTTTGTGT
>CABPRJ010000045.1:0-111851 GCA_902439185.1 Cinara cedri | reverse complement strand
TATTTCGTTTTTTTTTTTTTTTTTTTATTTTTATTTGTAGGTCACGGATTTCGAACCCCGACTCGATTTATTAAAAAACTATAACTACGGCAGACACAAATATTATTATGTAAATATTTTACTTGGCTCGTCCACGACGACCACGGTCTCTCGACTCACTCGTAAATATTATTGTTATAGTATAGCGTCGTAACAGAATTATTGTAGAGAAAAAAAAAATGAGTTATGATACGGAACGAATATGTTGTGTTTATTACAGTACGTATATAGTAAACGCGGCGATTGCGTGGTTTTTTTAACGGCTGCGCAGCGCGTTTACGATTGTTTCCGAATGTTTGTTTTCGTATTTACATCGTTCGATTTAGGCGGGACAAAAACTGGGGAAAAAAATAAAATAAAATATTTTCGACGGTCTACGATCGCTCTGCGGTTATCACGCGTGTGACCCGCCCCGGCGGTCGGGTACCCGGGGAGGGGTGCTAAGTGGGCTTTTACAAACATTGTCCGTGTCGAATACAAACAAAAAAACGCAATAACATAAGACCATCAACGACGTCGATGAATCATTAATAACAAAATAACCATTGCATATTTGCATTTTTATTTATTCATTTTTTCGTTTTAATTTTAGTTTGGCGTCCCTCCTATATTTAAACATTTCGGGTACGCCGCCGTTCGACCTCAAATAAGATACCTAACGAACAAAAAAAAACCAATTAAACGTTCGGTCTCGGCGGCTGGCCACGGGGGCGGGGGGCATAAGACAAATGATCATTTCACGGATCAATCCGACGACTTCGCCGTGTCCGTGGCCTTCCGATTCCGCGTTATCGCCGCGTAACAGCTCCGGACTGAGGAGCCAAGGTCTAGGCCGTTCTGCGAGCGTGTGCGACGTGTCGTTATTATCCCGACAGTGACTTGTCTCGTTAAATTGCGCACAAACACATATAACTATTTACCGATTAATTACTATACTCGGAGTTCGATTAACACGGCGGTAGAAAAAAAAAAAAAAAAAAACCTCGTTTCCCGACTTCGAACAGTACAATATAAGTGCCGTTCGCACGTTTACGCGGAATCAATCACGCCGTTTATCGCGCTACACACGATCGCTTTTTACTGTGGGATATACATGGGTATGGATGCAGATTGGTTTTATGTACTGTACGTTATATGATGGGTCGGGTCACCGGGAGTCGTTCGAAATAAAATTTAAAAAACGACCGGCAATACGAGTGAATACATTTTTCGGGCATCTTTATTTCAGTGCCAGGCGAACGGGGTGGAACGAAAGATTATTCTTCTCGTTTCGTTGTCACGATAAACGACATTAGCCGTGCGATATTTTCACATAAATATATGTATATTGTCGCGCGGTACGCGTCAAACGAATGAAATAAAACGAGACTATTATAAAAACTGTAGCTGTATAGCAAAAATATACCGACGACAAATCGCCTTCCCTCCCACCCTCCCACGCAGTAAGTTTCAAACGACGTCCTGAAATAATACGTAATATTATACACAGAGCGAAACCCGAAAATCCGAGACCTGAAATAACTTTTGTTCCGTTTGATATATTTAAGGTTTTTTTCATTTTTTCTTGCAATGATTTCTAAAACCTTTCTCTATGATACATGTACCTCTGTATTATATATTTTTTTAAAACTAAAAATAATTATCGAATTCACGAAGAGAGCCGTTTTCTATGTACATAGGTGTTTCGGAAACAAAATGTCGGCGTTGCAAACAGATATTTATATACAAATGACGATTCGTTAATAATTTTCTACAACATATTAAAATTGATGACGGTTAAAACCGTTTTTATCACCATCACTAAATAATAATATAAATCGATTGATCAAATTTTCCATGGGAAATAATTTGTATAAACTTCGAAAAATCGTAAAAACTCAACCGTTCATGATTGTCGACGTATTGTTTGGATCATGTAAAATCAAAATTTCGTTCCAAAACACGTTTGTAAAAACTATTTTTTGTGTTTTGTTTTCAAAAAAAAAAATAAATATAAAATATAGGAATCGTAGGGCAAGGCTCTAGAAATTATCACGAGAAAAAATACCATAAAGAACAAAAGTTATTTTAGGTGTCGAGTCTTCGTGTTCCGGCCTGTTTATAATAATATCTGTTCGCAAATGGAAATCTGCAATGGCGGTATACTGGACGGTTCGAAGGATAGCGGCCATGTCGTAAAAATACAATGCTAATAAGCTGTAGCAATGTCGTCTTGAAGCGGTTTTTTCGAGTGTAGACTGTGTTTGTGGAGATTCCATTCAATGACCGTTGAAACATATAATTTCCAATTCTATAGGTATCGGGTTTTAGGTCCCCGTTGAAAGTATCCTAATTGGTCCACCGGGCGCAGGGTTTCGCAACGTGATACTTACTAATATACCGTTCAGTAGCCGTTCGAATTGTCACACCGATTTTATCAATATTATTTTTACAATATATCGTTTCTGAAAATTGATTTTCATTTTTTCGTGTTTCAGGCCATGGAAATGAACGACGACTAACCACCACGAACATGTTTCGAATAATTCGTCCCGCGGAAATCATGTTTATCTTAGTGTTTATTTTAATAACTCGCTATTATTATGTCTGCGCGTCGTCGCACTGATATACGAATATTATTTTTGTACCACACAAGGACGACGGCACGAAGAATACGAAGCGGATGAATATTTAAAAATTTAAAAAAAAAAACAAAAAAAAAAAAAAAAACTTTTTACTAATAAACTATTATTTATTTTTATTAATTTAGATGTTTATATATTATATCTACTCCGAAAAAAATAGCGTGTGCTTTTAGACGGCCGATTTTTGAAAAGAAAAATTGTTTTTTTTTTGTTGTTGTTAAAAATGACGTATATATACTCTAAAACTATCACTATTATTCTTGTTCTTGTTCTAAGAACGCGTGAGATTCTTATTTTTCTTATTATTAATTCGACCCTTTAAATAAGTAGTTTGTTTTTATTATTATATACAAATATATATATATATATATATAATTATATTTTTTTTTTTTTTTTGTAAACACAAGTGTTGTATATAAAAGTGAACAAATGGAAAGAAAAAAAAAAATCATTAATCAAAACAGGTCTCTTGTATTATAAATACGATTAAGATTTATTTATTTATTTTTATTAAAAATAAAAATTAGTTCCTTTTGCATTAATGTCCGTTACGTATTGTATTTTAATTATACCTATACTGTTCACAGATAATATTACATTATTACGTATACGGTGTTAAAAAACGCAAATAATTATTAATAATATGTACACTATAGATAGTTTTTTTTTTTTTTTTTAGCATAACGTATATTATTATATTATTACAATCATATATATACATATATTATATTATAATAAACCATTCGTAATGTGTATAAAATTATGTATAATATATAAATTGATTTATTAGTTTAAAAAAAAAAAAAAAAAAAAAAAGAAGATTATAATAAAATCTTGATATAGTTTATGCCGTTGTTATCATAATAATATTTCCTCGTCGTTTATCCCCGTGCATCATTTTCTGATTCAAAAAAATATCACAAACGTAAACCTGTGCAACTAAAAAAAAAAAAAGAATGGTACTATAACCGTGCCAAATGGTGAATCAAACGGGTATGTTTCAGCGAGTTGACCGAAACGCGTTATCACTGGCAGTGTTGGACACAGAGAATGCTAAATGTATATCCAGATAAAGATAAACAATAATAATGTGTGTGGATTTATCTAGATAAAGATAATAGATAAAAAAAAAAAAACTAGCAATATAAAGATAAAGGATATCTACAATTTTATAAAAAAAAAAATGTTATTTTTTGTTTGATTCACTGTGATTCATTGCACGTTTATAATTCGGACATTATTATGTTCCTCCGCCGCCGTTCATGATGGCCATCGTTTTGACGATGACGAAGCGTTCGCGCGTTTGCCTAATATAAACGGACTGAGCATAGACAGTGAAGCTGCAGCGTTCTAAACCAAGATACCGATTGTACTGTTTTTTTTTTTTTTTTTTTTTTTTGAAATAGAATAATTTACTACAATTTTTTTTTATTCTACGATCCTGATAACATGGGTTTACGGACATGTTAAAAGCAGCTAAGGACTGTATAATCGGACCGAAAATAACCAGTTTTATAATCCGGAACCTTTTGTTAACTATCAACCGGATCATAAACCGAAATCCATTTTTGCAAATGCTCAAAAGACCGAACCAAAATCTGTTCCTATTTTTTCCGGTTTTTCGGGTATACTATTATTATTCACGGGTCAAAACAATCCGTTAAACTATTCAGCGAAGTCTTTAACATTACACATTATTATTCGTTAACTCGTTAAATAGTCGCGTATGACCGCGGCACACTCTATTACTATTTTATTCGTTTTTATTTAATTTTGAAATTTAAGATACCGTATACGTTTGGCGTGTTTTCTAGGGATTTGTCTAAAATAATAAACAAAATAATTATAAATTAAAAATATTATATATTACAAATATATTTGTATTTTGTTGTGGTTAGATTATGCCCGATGCATACTGTGTTATCTAAATATTAATAAGGTTTTAATATCGATACGAATTTGAACTGAATACGTGTCTATATAATTTTTAATTGCTGGGACGGAGGTTCACCCGTAGAGAAAATTACGAGGTTTATTATTATAAAAAAAAAAAAAAAGAAAACTATTTTTTGGTTGTATTAAAACTGTATGGAAAAAATAAGTTTTAGCATAATAGCATTGATCTACAAAAAATAACATAGAGATGGACACATATCGAGCGCGGTAATAACTGTACGGCACATGACTACTTAAAATTTAAATTCAAAACATATTTATCTATAAATGGTTAAAACCGATATCAACCGCAATTTTCATATAATATTCTTAAGAATCGGAAGTCGAATCGAAATTTCAATAAATTGTTTTTGAAAAACCAATACTGATAAAAATATACCCGGGTTAAAAGTTTTTTCGCGCGTATAATCAAAACAGATCATAAATATTCGAGATGTAAGTATATTGACGATTCACCGAATTCGGTTTCATTTCGCGGAAAGCAAAAAAAATATTGATAATTTTCCCTTAAAAAAATTAGTGAATTTTTGTATTATTATTGCTTTTTAAAACCGATATATGGGAAGATTTGTGATTACATTTGTGACAGTTCCGCTGCTGCCGTCGTTTATTGAATAATCGAAAACGGCTTTATGCTAGGATAAGAGGACCGTCCCATCGCATCCTCTTGTATCAATTCAGTACGAAACGCAACGAAAAATAACACGTGCCAAAAGTCCTAAATTATTACGGCCCGGTTAAAATGTCCAGAGAGACGGGCCGATTAGCCCTTTCCTCCGCCTCTCCTGTCCTTTCGTCGCGTTCTTCGTAACACAGCATGTCCTTTACCGTGCTACAGGTAGACTATGCGCCGTAGACGAAGTGAAATTGATTGAAAAAAATAAATAAAAGAGCGAATAATTTTTCTCATTCTAATATACATTTTCCACAGCGCACAGCAGATGGGGAACGTTTAGTCTCGAGGTGAAAATCCACCTTTGCTTTTATTCTTATAAGTGTAAGGCCGACGCGCTCGTGCTGTACTTTTTTTTTTTTTTAAAGAAATAATTCTTCGATTCTCAAAAGTTCGTTTTATGGATTTACTCCGGACGGCGTTAATTCCGCCGTGGTTATAACGTCTCGTAAAACAAAACAACTACAGTAGTCGGCATTCCGGGGGACCCGAGCACAATGGTTGCGCGTCACCAGAGCTGCAGGTTTCTGTTTTATAAACAACGCGGTTCTGTTTTATCGCGTATCCAGTACCTCAGTTGTTATTTTATAAAAATACGTAACCAGTAAACTTATAAATAAAAACGCGTTAAAAACCGAATACGATACGCTCATTATCAGACAGTTCTGGAATTATTCACGTTTGTTTTTGTGTTTAGCACCGGCAGATCGTTCCATAATGGAATTGTGTTTGTGCCTTAATAATCACAATAGAATTTACAAAAATCGATTAATACGATTGGGCGGGTACCTTCATATAATCGTTACTGCACCTAGCACCTGCTGTATGCCCAAAAATCGTCCCGTCGCGTGTGCAAAATATGATAACCTCGGATACCCACCAATGTAGTTGGCGATACATTTTATGTTTGAATCGCCCTCCCCCCCCTCCATCACCTGAACAAAATTCTGGCTACGTGCCTGCAATGAACAGTAATTCAACGTCACCAAATGTTCTTACAGAAAAGACATCCTAGGATAATGGGGACGGGTGTAGCCACTATAATATGTAATTTAATGTACACCCGTTACCAACGTTTAACCATTTGCTAACGGAAAAACCATTCTGAGCGGAGTTTTGTTGACAGTGTAGTTGCTTCGTCAACAATATATACATACTATACATTATGGTAAATTAACCGCATAGGTTCCGAGCGAACACATTTCCGGCAAAATACGTTCCCGATTATTACCGACGAAATACGTCCGACTGAAGGATATTTTTCCACGAAAACACGGTTGTGAGCAAATGTTTCCCAACATTTTACGCGCCCTCGCTACGAACAGCGCGATACTTTCGACGTTTATTTTCTTTTCAGCTGTCGCACTACAATGTTTTACGGTGGCTCAACGAGACCTTGCCAATAATTCTCTGCCGTTTAGATACGTTTTTTCGATTGCGAAATGTGCGTGCGAATAAAGTGCGAGGACTGGACGAGCGTTTGTCAGTCCGCGAGATCCTTGGCGGCGGTCCCCGTCGGGACGTTTGGGTTAATTGTTTCAGCTTCTCAGGCTCCCGTGGCTGTCAACACATCACAAGATCTGTCGTCGCCAATCCAGCCAATTCGGAGCTTGGCTATCTGAGAATGGAATTAACTAAACGCTGAATTATTCTTCAGAATTATTCAAACTGGCATTGAGTTCTGAAATTCCTGTCAATGAAGCGTTTCGGAGTGACAATCCTCCTCCGTGGTCATCGACATCCCGCATAATTCCTCGAAGTCTCGTCAAGCACATTGTGAGCTCAGTTAGAATACTCGTATACGGATATTTGCCGTAAATGATGTACACATTACAGCGCATCCGGCTATATTGGAGACGAATTCAGAAATAATCAAACTGGAATTAGCTGGCCATACAGGAGCGGATTTTACGGAGGGTTTGGTCCTTGAAGCGTCAAGTCCGCGAAAAAATCCGTTTGTGTGTGGCGATCAACGGATGGAATCCTTTTGGTACGGAAAATCCGTTTGGAATAAGTCCTACGGATCAAATCTTTTGTCGGCTACGCTAATTTATAAGACTGAACACTATGTAGAATATATAGTATTGATAATGATAATTGAATATTACAGTAAATATCACTTACCTAATAAATTATGAAAATCTGATGCTGACATTCTCGAATAATTTATTTTTTATGTTGTTTCGTTCGTCGATTCATAGAGTAGTGTCGCATGGCAAAATATATTTCTGTTGGCGATCCGATTTTCAGCTCACGTAGACATATTTTTTCGGGTGTTTTACGGGTTTTCGAGATGTGATGGGATTTCGGTGGCGTATAATCACGAACGGGCAAAATTGACGGCACGTGTATATAATGTTATGGATGACGACAACGGAGCCGTCCCTCCGGCCCGAATCCGTTTCTGATTTTAATTGTTATTTTCGAACACCGGAAGTCGAACGACTTTCGATCATCGGGACCACCACGTCGTCGCCGTAGTGTGCACGTGTTCTCTCGGTTACGATTTTTTTTTTTTTTTTTTTAATGTACATTTTTTGTTTTTTTATCCGGTCCTATAAAACTTATAACGACGCGTTGACTGCGCACATCACTATCGCCGTCGTGCAGCGTTCATATAATTAATTCGTATTTATTAAACAAATACAACGATAATTTTTATAATTTTCTAAATCACGGCCGATTAAAAGCAACACGAATCTCTCGGGTCCGGTGTATAAACAGCGAGTTATAAATTTAGATTTTAAAATTTAGATTTTTATATACACTAAAAAATATTCAGAGATATGCCAAATAATAAATGACAAACAATCTAAAAATATACAACAGTAAAAAATGTTGAATAATTTTACATTTTTCGATATCTATACAAAAAAGAAAAGAAAATCAATAAAAAATTTTCTTTCAGGAAAGATGTTACATTTAAAACTCGGAGCAAGATTTCCGGTGAAAAACGAAATCGAAAATAACCGTTTTAGCCGTACATTTCTCCTGTTGTTTCTTTCATATTTTCACGGTTATTAAGAAAACTGCTAGGAGAATCAATAATTGACCGCCCAATAAACAAATTAGAAAAAAAAAAATTGCATTTTAAGAAGAAGCTACACTTGAAAATAGGAGTGAAATTTCCCATAGCAAAATTGTTCGCAGACACAACAAATAAAAATACGATGTTTTTTAAAAAGTACACTCTGTATAGCGATTCGCAACGCTCAGAATCCAAAAAAGAAATAATAATAACAACAATAACGTTTTAGGAAATCTTGCTCCATTCGTAAAATATTGAACACGGTACACCTATATGTTATAATATATAATAGTATACAGTCCACAGTGACCGAAATCTGTAGTTTGTATACAGGGTGATTAATCTATCGTAAGGCACACATTATCCCGGAAAGCGTTAACTTTTTTTCAGAATCTGTTTAATGTAAAATGTAAGAAACAAACAGCTATGGAATTTTGGTTTTATGTTATTTTTTGTCGTCCTTATTTTCCGGTGTAAATTGCCTACTACCGCGTTCGATTTTCAGCTATTGAAACGCCGCGCAAACGCAACTCCGATTTTAACACCGAAATCAATTTCAACTAATACTCCCGTCTGTTAATGACATGTTAAATATAGGTCGCCGTTCGCGAATAGAAATTGCGTAGTGGTTTTACTCCCGTAAACAAGGACGGCCGAAAAATAGCATAAGATGCGAAATCGTAGAGCTGTCTGTTCCACGAGTGTTCTATAAAACAGATTCCCGCAGAGAAACTGACTTTGCTTTTCGAGATAACGAATGCGTACCGACAGATTGATCGCCCTGTATACAGATAATATGGCTCGACGGTATTATAATATTAGCGTTCCACGAAGGCGGCGGCGTCGGCGACGCGTAGAAACGAACACGGGAAAAAAAAAAAATAATAATAATAATAACCGAAAGTCTCGAGATACTTACGGAGCCCCTCGAGGTGAATACCGTAGGTACGTACTCGGGGGATAGGTGTATTATGTGCATGCGTACATAATATAATATAATACGACGACGGCGGCGATTCGGTTTCCGTGCGCGTTGTACATTATGTAAATTTCGCGTGATCCGTAGGAATGACTCTGTTAAAATAACAATAATAACGCACTCGTACCCGGCGCAGTACGACGTAGCCACACACGAATATAGAAAAAAAAAACGCGTAAGTACGTTTTATAATATTAATACCGCGGAGCCGCTATCAATCGCCGTGCCTCGTGTTCTGTACCGCGTGTGTGTGTGTGTGTAAAGACGGCGTCGATGATGACGTTAAAAAGTGGGTGGGCGCACACGAAATCTCGGGAACCGTGGTGTAATATCACGGCGGATACGTCGGCCGCGCCGTACGCAATATGAAATAATAATACGCGCGCGCGTGGTCGTCCGGTTTCGCAGCGTAACGAAACTGATGGCGTTCGGCGATGGTAAATCGCATTCGATTTTTATTTACAACACTAGACTGGTTTTACACACGAAACTGAGCAGTCGACTGATACGGTCGACGTTCGCCGCGGAAACGATTGCGTTCGTTGCGTTGTTGACCCGCGTTTGTCGTTTCGGTATCAACTATCAATAACGCGGACTTCGCAAGGCGACCCGTCAGGACGATTAGGTGGGTCGGGCAGGTTGGACAGCCCCGACCCGACTGAAGTTTTTTTTTATCGAAAAGGTCGCACGAAAAGTCGGGTAAACATCGCGGCTCACAAAGGCCGAGAACCGCTGACACAGACGACCGCTCCGGTGTACGCGCAGTTCCCGCGTACACCTCGGAACGAAACGATAATACGCTCAACGAAAACTCAATGCCGTGAAAACGGGACCGAGTTCCAGAGCGTCTCCCGAAAAATCAAGCCCATAAAGTAGCGGTATTCTACATTGCGGCCGAGGCTGGCGTACGCTTCATCCAGAAACTGGCCTGGCATTAAGCAACGCGAACAGAATAGCAGTATTGCCAATGAAAATCAGAGTGAAGTGAGATTTGTCGACTAGAGTAAGAGCATACACGATCACAACGACGATATCACTACTTTCCTAGGTCGATTTTTTTTTTTTTTTTTTGTCGGGGAACGCGTCCGAAACTTGGCTCTTTTTTCGTCGGTCTCGGTTTGGTAAAAATAGGAAATGCACGGGTATAATTTTTTTTTTTTTTTTTGAAACGCACTAATACCTACCGCACGTTTTACCGAACTATAGTAACCGTGTAACCCGCGGTTCCGTCCGCGCGTAAAATATCACAACGCCTCATACACGAGTAAAACGGTTACTGGGGTCGGTGTTGGCAAAACGTGAGTAAGCCCGGCGGTGACCGGTCAGAAATAATATAACGGCCGACATTTGAAACGATTCTGCGCACAGCCGACGCTCGAAACCACGATACCGTTACGGTTCGCCGTCGAAATTTCACTCGTCCGACGCGGTCGAGCGGACCTCCGCGGCGCCATCCGATTACACTGGACTACGTTCGGTCTACTCCGACCGCGCAAAACAACCCGAATTCGACCGCTCACGAACAGCGGGTACGGTAACGGGTAACGGTGGGCTCGTCGCAACGGACGGTTATTCCTGCCGCGCCGACTGTTTTGTGATTATCTGTTCGGCCGTTGCCATTCGCCCCGGCGTCGCGGGCCGTCGAACGACCTTTTTCGGCTCCTCTCCCGGGCGCCACGTTCCGACGCCTCGGCGGGGGTCGGGAACGTGAAAAATCCTCTGTCGGCGCGCGTTGCTCCGTGCGTCGTCCGTACGCGGTTTCCCGGGGAAACCGCGCGGTTGCGCGTCAGTCGGCCCGGTCTTTTTTTTCATTTTTTCATTTTTTTTTTCCATCCGTTATTGCGATAATATTGCCGACGTCGAACATTACCGTCGCGAACGGTCTCGCGCCTATCCGCCCACCCACACGCGCACAGGCACGCACACGGCGAACGCAATGCGTCACACGACTTTACAACGACAATATACGCGCACACGTGACGCATAAAAATTATACCGCGCGCACCCCGTGGGCACGTGTGTTACGGTAACACTACACACCCGTACGCTCGCGGCGGGTTTTGAAACGTTTTTTTTTTTTTCCCCGTCCGTTCTTCGGTCTCGCGGCACATCGCGCGCGACGAGGAGTACCGCGTACGTCGCCGACGATTGTCGGGTTTTTTTTTTTAAATTCGTTCGTAAAGTCGACGAGGGACGCGCGCGGGTACGAACACGTTACACGTACCTTATTACCGTTCGCGACAGCGCAAACACGGCCGTTGTTGTTTTATCGTCACAATGGTGCCGTGTGTACGCGTACGGTGCACGTGCAGCGCGTTCGTCCGCTGCGCGGAATAATTTTCGGAATGTTTCGCCGATTGTCCGGAAAACGCGGCGTCGCGGCATAAAAATACGTCTCGTCGTCTGCAGCTCCCAGCAATTGTGCCGCGACGTGAAAACGCGGCAGCTCGTCATAACTCGTGATAGAAAAATAGAAAAAAAAACAACCCCCCCCCCCTCGTAATTTTCGTTTAGTTTTTAATTTTCAGTTTCGATTTTCAGTGTCCCCGGTCCTAATGCGATTTCGAACCGTATTCGTGACGGGTTTTTAACGTTACCGCCAATATTGTGCCCATCGCGAGATTCGATAATCAAATAATGACGCGAGTATACCGATCGATAACTACGTCACAGACGCGTTATTTTGTTTTCGCGCGATATGTTTACGGTTCTGCGTTTTCACGCGCTTTGTTTTTTTTTTTGTCTTTTAGCATTCTGTCTGAGCGTATACGATACGGAGAATTCCGGCCGACCGAAAAAACCGTTCACCGAGGAAAAGAAACGGAACCCGGGCGACGAAAGTGTTGGGTATACCGACAGGCTTGTGTTTCGTATAGCCAGAGAAGTACAGCCGGATACGCGTATCTTTCGGAGTACAGCGCGTGTAAAAACCCGTCGGAAAAAAAAAAAATGTTTTCGAAAAGAAACAACGCGAATCGCCGGAAACGTCGAAAAGCTGTTCAAATAAAACACGGGAAAAATTCGCATCTTTCGAGGTCAGGCACAGTACTTTACTGTTGTTTTCGCCCGAATGACAGTTCGCCCGTAGAGCGGGTTCTGGTTCACGCCCGCGGTGAACGAAACATTGCCACGCAGTGTTTTTTTGTCACGTTGATCGTTCAAATACAATAAGCGCAACACACATAAAAACAATAAAACACAGTACGGAGTTACGAACACCGAAATCGGGGCACGTGCGCCACATTCCATTGTGGCCCGTCTGATATCGAATCGGACACTGAGATGACGGCGTATAATAATATCGAATCCCGGAATCTGTAGTGTACCCGTTTACGTGGACGCCGCTGTCTCCGTCCTACAAACGCGCGGCATAGCGAACTCGCGTTCAGCGGGACAAAACGTTGGGCCGAATCGAATTCGAAAGCGAATTTTTCACGTCGCGCGTCCCTCCAAACGGAGATGCCCGTAGTGTATTAGCCACCTGTGTGTGGCGTCCGACGATAAGCCGAATGCGCTTATCGTCGTTTCGCGTGACTCGTATCGCACGCGCCCGCAAACGGTGAGAACCGAAATTATTTTCATTTTTTTTTTATTATCTTTCGTTTCACCGTTTACGACGAATAATATTTCCAAGGACGAACACCGAAACTCTGCCTAACCCGTCGAGCTTGCGGCAATGGCGTAACTAGAACGTCCGGTGCCCGTGGCGAAATACTGTGTGTTGAGGCCGAACCGATGGGTAAAAAACAAAATAATAATAATAATAACAAAACCAAGGGGGTTGTTCAAAGAGACCCTCGCTTGTCCTGCACAATAATAACGCCGTGGTCCAGGCCGCTGCTAGGGCCCTCGTCTATTGTGGGGCCCGTGGCGTTCGCCCGAACGGCTCACCCGGTATTTACGCCACCGGCCGGGGGGAGGGGGGATGTCGAAAATGCGTCCGCGCCCGAAAAAATATTTCGACCGTTTTGACCGACCCGAAAAGCGTTTTCCGAAAGAAAGAATGCGAAAACAAAACACTAAAAAAAAAAAAAACACTTTTTAGTTAAACTACAATAACACGCACTCGTCGGAATCTAACAACAATAATAATAATAATAATAATATAATAGGTATTGATATAAACGGCAATCGCATAATTATCGCGGCGAACGATTAATCATTACGATAATATTATATATTTCGTTCCTTTTTTACCTGTACTCCGGGTACGATAATAATTTTTAAAATTTTTTTTTTTTTTTTCACAATACACGGGTATAACGCGACAATAAGGAACACGCGCATTACAATAGATTAACCGATGATAAATCGCATTTGCTATTATGAATCGACGCGTTAAAATGCACGCGCGTATAAATTATAATGCTACGGGCGGGCTGCGGGTGTGCGTCCGGTGTGATGTTTTGTTTTGTTTTATTTTTTTCTTTTTTCAAAACTGCGCACGCGAGAACGAAATGCGCATTACGTTTCTGTCGGCGACCGAAAATGGCGTTGAATGTTATAAAACGTAATAATATCATTATTATTGTCGATGATATTATTGCTCGATGATAAGACTTAACGGCGCGCCGATGCGGTCGACGCGGTCGTCATTGTCGCGCGCGATCGCACCGCCCCGTGACCGAATCGCGACGGCGCGGCGTCGAGAATTTCATTGAAATTGTTTTATAGCCTGTGAGCGGAGCGAGAAACGAATTGGTTTCTTCACAATGATATTTATTGTTATTTTTTTTATACCGTGTGCGAAAAATACTACCAGAAACCTCGCTCCGAAGTGTCAGGTGTAGCACGGTTTCCGAAAAGGAATTTTCCCGGGGCGGTACTTTAACTAGTTCGTTTTGGTCGGTTTTCCCAAACGTTTCTACGTTTAAATTGGGAAAAATCGGGAAAAAACGTAGAAAAAACGGGAACACACGTACGATATCCAACAAACGTTATTAAAGAAAATATATAGGTAATTCGTACGTCATTATTTTATCACAACACGGACGTTGTCGATAAACCGAACTCCGCTGAAAATCGTTTTTTCGTCAGCAATGGTTTATCGGAATATACGTTAAATTTTTCCTTTACTACCTTTCTACCGCATTTCTCTACTACCCTTCTGCTTTTCACCTACAACTGTGGCTCACCCGTCGTACGAAGTATGTCCGTGTCTTTTTTTTTTGTTTTTTCACCGCCGATAAAAGGTTGTCCACGTGTCAGCTATTACCGCGATACAGAACAACAATTTTTTTTTTACGAGCGGCCGCACAGTCATTTACGTCAATGAAATCGAAAACGTATTGTACGTATTGTAAGCGAACGATGACGACGCGACGGTCCGCGATGACGGCTCGTTTTCGCTAATCACGTGCTGAGTGTCGCTGTATAATAATATGTACAGAGCGGTTGTAGTCTCTTATAGCGATTTTATTTGACGCGACCTAGAGGTTTATTGAATCTCTTGTAGTTTCCAGAATGGATCGCTAAAATAGCTCCGATTCTATCGATACGTTTAATATAAATATATATACGTATATTTTGTATACTTTTCAAAGTGGGTAATTTGGTTTAGTCACTTTTCATTTATTTGAGAATAACATAAAATGTGTGTGAATAAACTATATGGCTAAATGTTAGGAGTGTAGGTACCTATATAAAACTATATGTGGTCTAAAACTAAAGCAACCGGTTGTCTAAGTGAGATCACATGGTAATTTTTTTAAAAAGGAAAAAATGTTACCCTTAAAACTAACCAAATAAAAATAACAACTATTACAAACTGATCATCACATCCTTAGGTACTATTTCGGTGCAATTAAATATTTATAATATCGTATAATTACCTGGAGTTAACCAAAATGTCCTAAGTGATCCGATCCAGACAACTCTCCCCAACTTTTTAAGGTGCCTATCCGATTCTGAATGTAGGGGACCATTCCGGCAATGCTTTCTCCGGCTTTTGCGACGTGAAACAACTGATCGCATTATTGTTCGGTGGTAATATCATAAGATTAAAACTATATTGTGTATATCAATTATATATATAAACTCAACTGGTTATAAAATCAGAACCGCGATAAAGATATTAATCTGTAACCACAGACTCATATAAAATACAAACACGGTCCGTAATCTTTATACGAATATTTTGTAAAATGATAATGGGTCAGAAAAACGTTTATTGGTTAATTTATTTGATTTTCCCTGAATATTAGTTAAACAGAAAACTCTATATTACTTAAAATAGAAACAAAGGCCATGTGGAGGGGGATCCGTACTCTACCCCCCCCCCTCCGTGAGAACACCCGTGGTTCTATCAAATACATAATACACAAAATCCGAAACGGACCAAAAACGATTCCGGTACATTATATACCAGGCGGGTGCACTTATCATCTCGGAAAGTATTAAATTTTTTCGGAATTTGTTTTCCTGAACATTCAACAACATATTATTTTTCGTTACCCGTATTTTCTGGGGTAAAAACATTACTTACTTTTGATTTTAATATGGCAATTTATATATTAAAAAGTCTATAAATAAACGGAGTTTAAGTCATAATAAATTTTAGTGTTGAAATGTTATTGATATCGTGTTTACCGGCCGTAAAACATTTGCGCATTGCCTGTTCACCTGCACCAGATTATCTTACATAATATGTGCATATATAATGTGTACAATACTCCGGTGGCGATAATCCGAATGGTGGAGGGGGGAGGGGGCAGATATAGTTGTATCGGGGTTTTCGTCACACTTGATATTAGCGCAATCACAAATATCATATTGTAAGTTTTTGTTGGAGGAGAGTTGTAGTGGAGTATCATTTGTGTGGCGGCATTTTAGTGACGCCCCACTACTCTCTCCTGACCTGAACTAGAATGTCTCGTCGACGGCTCTACAGAAATCAAAAATGTCAACATTAAAACGTATTTTAAACAAATACCCCATCCATTTACGAATTCTTCAATGTAGGTTGCCGTTTGAAAATCGAAAGTAGGTAGTGGTTTCAACCCCGAAAATACGGGCGATAGCAAATAACGTAAATCTAATGTTGTGGAGCGGCCTGTTTGCTAAATTGTTCTAGAAAACAAATTCCGGAAAAAGTTAACACTCTCCGAGATAACGAGCGTGCCCACTTAAATGGATCACTTGGTGTACATACATTTATATAAATATTGTACGATTTGCGAAATATATTCGCGCGGTCAGAAAAATTTATGAATCGCATTGCGAATTGTGAAACTCGCCAATTATTGTGTGTACCGCAACCGCAATATTATTATATCACTATTTGGCGTGACAATGTATGGACCGAGATAATTATTATTTTTTCTTCGTAGCGTGTATAACATAACATAACTCGCGGACACGTACGTAAAAAAAAAAAAAAAAACACGAAAATGATAGGTAACACGTCGTCCGGCGACAGTTTTAATGAAAACATTACGTGCGGTCCCGTCGAATGATTTTGGCGGTTTTCCAACGGAATCGCGCGCGCGTGTATTACAATAATACAAGTATACAACGCGAAATGGCCGGTGTGACAGTGGCGATTTTCTCGGGGCCTCCCGGCGGCGGTGTATAGAAAATAAATAAAAAATACAGGTAACGAATGGCGGATATCGTGAAATTATGGAAAAACGATGGGAAATTATTGTACAATAATTGTGGAAAATTACGGAGAAAAAAAAATAGTAGAATTCCCTGCCGGGCGATTCCTAACCTAACCTACCTAACGCCATATCAAGCGAATACATTCGGTATTTTAGTATTAACACGGTCTTAAACTGTTTCCGTGCACAACCGTTAGAGAATCGTAAAAATCTTCCATACCCAAATGTTTAACTGAATTAACAGTTTTAGTTCGCGCTAATGGCCGAATTTGTGACTGAAAATTCGCGGTTCTTTCGTGGAACCGCCCTGCGACGGGTCGCGTTAGGTTTGAAGACATCGATATCGCCATATCGGTATCAAAGTATGCAACGGCGGTGGTCTAAACACCATAAACAATTTTACTCGGAATCTTCATTTAGATATTATCGCGGAATCATTTTAAAAAATAATATTTTTTTTTTAAAAAAAAACCGCTCCACGCGTGTAATAATATTATACGAGTACGTTCGTATATCGGTGTGCCGTAAACATATTCGTATTTGTAATTATAATGTTTAATATTACTGTTATATTATACATGCCCGTCGTCGTACGCCCGCGTTTCACGACTAGTCTTTGACAAATAAAAATACGATAACCTGTTTATATTTTACATAATATTCAAATATCCGAACTGATTGAAATTAACATGTTATTATATTATACATGCCGTATGGATGGATAATAATAATAAAAATATTATGTCCGCACACGCACCCGAACGTATACAATGTTTAGATTACGTACGGTCGAGAGATGGGTATGTATAGTTATTCGAAATGAACATTAAGTGATAAAAACAAAAACAAAATCTCGTCGGATTTCACGTCGTTACACTGGTTGGTCCGAACAGTGTTATAACGTTAAACATAAAAAAAAAAAAAATGCGTTTTAACGTTTATCTACACAATGATAAATAACGGGGGAACCGAATAAATCAGATTAAAAAAAAAAAAAAAAAAAAATGGAAAAAAAGACGTCCTAGGCTAATGAGAACGGGTGCAGCTACTGCATTATATAGATAATTTAATGTATACCCGTAAGTGACGATAAACTACTGCTTACGGAAAAACGAATCTGAACGGAGTTCAGTTGATAGTGTTGCTTTGTCAACATTATATATGCCATATTATAGTAAATATTTAATTGGGCTTTCTATATTTTCTTTAATAATATTTGTTTAATGTTTTACCGATTTTCCCAGTTTTCCTACGTTTTTCCCGGTTTTCCCATGTTTTATGTTGGGTTTTTTTACATTTACTGGGTAAACTCCCGAGAAAATCGAAAAATGACCTCTCCAAAGTACCTCCCTAAAGTGAAATTTCTTTTTAAAAACGTTGCCATCATTAAACCTAACCTCGCTAGTAGAAAAGTAGTTCACAGAAAAAAAAGATTTCCGTAATGTATTTTAGCTAATACCTACATTTCTTATATTTTCCCGTTTTTTATTTTTCGGTTTTTCAAATTTGATGAGAAAATCAAAAAATAACCTCCCTAAAGTACTTCCCCACGCCGATTTCCTTCAAGATAAATGTAATATTCAAAAGAATAAAAACAATGTAATTAGGGATATCCCAGATAGTTTTTCAAAATTATAAAAACCATTAGATAGTGACGCACAAGAGGAAGTCAATCAACAAGTTCATCGAACTTCTGAAGAAAATGATGTGGAATATAGTAGACCGAAACGTTTGATCAAAAAACCCGAATACTTAAACGATTATGACACTACATGATCCTATGCCATGCCATTGTCAGCGGAAACCTTTGTCAATAATTTACCAAATTCGCATGGTGATGTAGTGAAAAATCGAATGTGAAGAGCAGTAGGAGGGTGCGATGAAAGAAGAAATGGCATCTCATCAAGAAAATAACACTCGTCCAAAGTCGTCAAAGCTGTCAAAGCTAGATGGATCTATAGATTAAAATCTGAAGGTGACAAAAACGATACAAAGCAAGGTCAGCGGCAAAAGGTCACCTACAAAAACCAGGCTTTGATTATATACGAAACTTGTGCCTCTATAGAAAATACGATCATAATAATAATATTATTGTGTGTCGTAAATCAAAAACATGTGTATACGTGTCAGCTTAAATGTAAAAACAGCTTTTCTCAATAGGCAATTGGATGAAAAAGTATATACGTAACGACATCAAGGCTTTGTTGAAAACCCATCGATAGTTTGCAAATTACATAAGCCCATTTACGGACTTAAACAGGCTCCGAAATGCTGGGACGGGAGATTCGACACATTCATTACCAATCAAGGTTTTTATATATAGCGATTCAGATAAGTGCTTGTACGTACGAGTTGATGAATGTTCTTGTGCATATTTGAAACTCTATGCTGATGATATTTTATTAGCAGCAGAAAAGAACATGGTGTTATCTGTAGTAAAAAAACCGTTAAATAAGGTACTCATCATTTAAAAGAAAATACTGTGACATTTCTTGGAATAAAAATTGACAGAGATGAAGACAAATATGTTCTTAAATTGGATCGAAGTAAATATACTAGGGATTTACTTCTAAGACTAGGTATGTATGATTGTAAACCATGTAAAATTCCGTTCAAGTTAATTTTAATATTTGTCACTGATCATAATTCAACAAGAACTAACAGACCTTATCGAGAATCTGTGGGGTGTCTTATGTACCTAATGACACACACACACGTCCTGGTATTAGTTTTGCGGTAAATATTATGAGTCGCCATCAGTCCGATGATCATCAGACGCAGAGAGTGCTACGTTATCTAAAAGGAACTGAAAATTTATGTTTAGTATACCCGGTTAAGAAAATGTGTGATACAGTTGGTGGGCGTTGCCATGCTGATTTCGCCAGTGATACTGAGCTGAGGAAATCAACAACTGGGTACATTTCTCAACTTTTTGGATCGACAATTGCCTGGTCTAGTTGCAAACAATTAACAGTTGCCATGTCAAGTACAAGAGCATATAACGTTGGCCAGCACAGTAAGTGAATGTTTTATGGTTGAGGGGTATGTTATATAAAATACAGATATTGAACCTCGCTGTGTACCAATGTACCAATCACAGATCAAATTGGTAACATTCAGAAATATTTGCGAAATCATTACCTTTAAATAACTTTCGAAAGTTGTTCAGTTTATTATGTATGTCATTGTGATTGTGAAAAATAAATTTATATTTTCTTTATCCTCTGCAATTATTAATAATATTTAATAATTTTTATTTTATTTTTTTGTATAAACTGTATTACCTATGCTAACTATGTTATTATTATTTATTTTTTTATGTATATATAAGATAAAATATGTTAAAACAGAGAGATTTTAGTTTAAGTGGAAGTGTTAAATTGGCAGTACTCTACAAACAGAGTTTCTCAGAAAATTTTATTTCCGAGATAACTTAGGGAGGTAATTTTTTTTTTTTTTGATTTTCCCAATAAACAAGAATAATCATGAAAAATGGAGGAAAAACGTTAAAATGTACAAAATACAATATTACGAATTTTTTCTCTGTAGACAATTTTCCTACTAGCAATTTAGCTCCGGTTTACAATGATAGCACTTTTTCTAAAAGGAAATTTGACTGGGGAAGTACTTAAGATAGGTCCTTTTACGATTACACAAAGTGTTTTCCCAGAAAATGTGAAAAGCCAGGAAAAAACATGGTAAAACTGGGAAAAACGAAGGAAAACGGATAAAATATTAAACAAATATTATTTGTGAAAATATTTTATGCCCATTTAATTATTTTACTATAATATGATATACATATATATTGTTGACAGAGCAACACTATCAACTGAAATCCGCTCAGAATCGTTTTTTCGTTAGAAATGGTTTATCGTTGCTTACAGATATACATTAATTTACCTATAATAGTGGCTGCACTTTAGTCCATTATCCCAGGACGTTATTTTTTAGTATGTTAATGTATATAATCTCAATAAATTGTACATCACTAATCCAAAGGAATTTTGACACCGTTTTTGAAATAAAAGCACTTAAGTAGGAAAACGTACAATTTCACGATATCGTTATTTTATAAAAACACGGACGACGTCTTATACCAGAAATATGATTTAATCGAACAATCACCAGGTACCTTTTTTGTTGCCTTTTCGAGCTTTTAATGAATTTTAATGTTTAGGAGTTTTATTACTGTAATTCTGTTTTAAATACACGTAGAGACTTGAAACTTATTAATAATACTTAGACTTACACAGACGTGACAAAATTTCTAAAATTATCGAACGACTTTTTTTATTAAGCGTTTTAAAATCCAATTTAAACGAATATCGCAAAAAAAAAAAAATTACGACACTATCAAATAATGTATTATCGAGCTGCGCTCGGAAACGTCTTTTGTCAAGCAATGGTTTATCGTTGTTTGCAGACATAAATAAAATAACATTGTGTATTCTACCTTCCCAACTTCCCATCTATTTTTATTTTATACTATTATAAAAAGGGAGGCTATTATAGTAATTTATTACATTTTAAAAAACTGCACTACAATATCTGCACTGTATTTAAAATTACAGCTACGGACTTTCCAATTAATTTACATACTTTGTAACGGTCATTATGCATTCTATACTTTCGGGGAAAAATCGACAATAATTAACATAATATAATCAATTGAATATTCTACGTAATATATTTCTAATAAATATATAGATTTAAATTTTAATAAAAGATAGGATAACGGGGACAGGTGCAGTCACTGTTGTAGGCGGAGAGTCGGGAATTTAAGAGTGTAAGATACAGACGAGAATTTAATATATATATTTGTAAGCAACAACTAACCATTGCTAACGAACAAACGATTCTGAGCGGAGCTCAGTTGATTGTGATGCTTTGTCTGTTGTCAACAATATAAATGTCATAATATGGTAAAATAATTAAGCATTGGAATTATACATTTTCTTTAATAATATTTGTTTAATATTGATCCGATTTTCACGGTAGCGGAGAATGCATGTATCGGTTTTACAAAAACATGTTAATTTTTTTTTGGACTGTGTACACAAATTCTACCAGAAATCTTGCTCCGAATTGTACGCGTGACACCATTTCTGAAATTAAATATTGTCCAGATGGTACTTTTGGGAGGTTATTATTCATATTTGTAGTCCTCATCCCTGTGAGTAATATAAAAAAAAAAAAAAATAGAATTTGATTATCTTTGTTGTCTCCGGAGATATTCAAAGGGATATTATATATCTTCGTGGGACACAAATAAATTCAAGTTTTTAATAGAATTTTTCCCAATAATACGTTATACCACTGCATTGTTGTAAAATGTTGCGTGTTTAGACTGTTCCAAAAATGCTATTACATTCTAAATACACACACCGAATATGTTATAAAACTATATTATTGCAGTATAATATCTGATACGTGCACGAACTTTGTCTATCGACCTGGTATCCTATAAGTTTCAAATTTATACCATACAAATAATTAACAATTGATAAATTTGAGCAAATTGCAGTGTTTATAAGTCATTTATTAGATTGACTATATTTACCTATCGGGTATCAATAATTCATTGTCCGTGAAGAACTTTGACCGCGATTTGCTAATTTCGAATATTAAATTGCTGAAATTTACTAACTGTTTAACATTTTTCGACGTGCCTGTATGTTATTTTCAGTCGATCGGATGAGGCGGATGGCGGGCCAAGTGCCCGGATGTTTTTCATTAAAACCCCTCGTTGTACGATACGATTTAATTATTTTAAAGCAGCCATTTACACGCTGCAGTGCAGAATCCAGAAACACAATTATTTCTGAACGTACCAACACGCTATATAATATATTATGCTCGTTTAAGTCGAAATAATATTAAAGCATTCCTCCGAGCGCATAAATTTCAACTTAAACCACCACGGTGAGGGACGTGCGCCCCGCTGCATATAGCGTCCTAATTATTCGAATAGCTATCAAACTGAACCGTAATCGGAATATTTCTGTATCTAGACACGTATCACGGTAAAAATTGTCGTTATTTGGCGATGCACTTTTGAGAAACTTCATCGTTATCGTGAACTTAAATATGTACAGGATACGGAAAAGCGATGACCTTTCGGTTGGTGAATAAAAATTTTTCACAAGGTCTCTTATGGTCAAATAAGACCAATAACAATTATTAAATAATAATTTATATTGTTAGTTTTAACATTAGAACCGGCTAATGTATCCATACGGTTACATTCATACGGCGGTGGCTTAACAGTTGATTTGTTTGTGTTTTTAATCGGCCGGCAGCGTTTCCGATAGAACTATCTCGAGTCAGCAATAGTTTCCTCGTTGTGTTTTTAAGAACGGCCACGGCGAACGGCGACCGGCGTATAATAAATTTATCGGCGTTTAAACGGACATCCAGCGTCCCGCGGATTCAACACCCGGACACTTTTGATATCAGGTTTTAGGCGTCAATCAATTATTATCATTAATATTATAGACCAGCATATTTATAAACAATATGTTCGTGTATTCGTAAATAGACGGGAGCATACATGCGATAGTTACGATTTGAATATATTCGTTTTTCATTGCTCGAAGAATAAAAAAACATTACCAAAATTACTTCCGCGCCGGACAGACAAAATACCATAAACACATGCGACTCAAAAGAATAAAAATCACGTTCGACATAGGTGTTGTTGTGTTATAGTTATAGTTTCCGGTACAAGCAGTGGTGTTCGGAGATTTTTCAAAAGCCAGTGCAACTATATATTTGTCAACACTCGTCCATTCCGCTATCTGTGGCGTACTTTCATTGAAAATCCGAAATAAATACCGTAACGAGACACCGATAAGAGCATAAAATATCGGAGCGGAAATCGGGTGGCTACAGCTAGTAAAACTGCCACGAAAGTCCACTGCTACTGTCATATACTATACCGAACAACATCACCCGGCGCACATAAACACTTCCGAATACAATTGTTACGAATGTATATTAATCCGAAGTGAAATTGAAAATTCGACGAACTTTAGAAAAACCGCTACGAAAGACAACGACTCCGAATTGATTGACGCCACCTCGTTTTTTTATTATATTCAACTGACTATCAATATGAACGAAGGTAACTAAATGCGAGGTTTAATGATGAATTTTGGATTTTGATAAAACTATTTCGGAGTAGTTGTTAAACGGCCCAACGGGATATCGTGATTATTTACGTTCAACAGCAATTAGATTTGGAGCAGCGTTACAGTGGTGAAATGCTATTGCTACGTGGAGTAGTATAATACTAATAACATGTTCGTAGCAGTTAACATTCGTAGCAATAACGGTGCCTTCTCGAAATTGACGACATGTTTTCCACCATCAGCCGAGACTGAACCAAAAGACATCAACTTAGATGACTATGAAAAAGTATTTGGGTTATTTTTAACTAAGGATTGGACCTTATGTATATAACTTTTGTAATCAATTTTAGCAGTCCTTTTACAAATCGCTCTTAAACGAGAAAAATGTATATAATCAGAGATATTGTTAACCTCGTACTTTTTAAAAGTTAAATGCATAATTTTTTTTTTTTTGGTTCAATAACGATTTTAAATTACTAGAACACCACGAGTTGCCGTTAAATCGATTTTTCGCTACCTAAATCATTTACGTTTCGATTCTCGAACGAAATGTCAGGAAGCGAGTCGACAATACATTTTATAATATTGACATAGTTACAGTTTTTTAAAATCATAAACAAATTTATCATCAGATAGTGCTGGATACAATTGAGCGTAACATTAAGAGCTGGGTGATGTTTATCGATAGGTAATAAAGGGCCCGGGTCAGTGGCACATGTGACGTGAGCATTTGACAAAACTAAATCTATCATAACATTATTATCGATAAAAAGTAAGTACAATTGAATTGACTTAAACCAATATAAGATGACAACCTTAAAAAATTGTATTCAATTTGCGAAGAACAATTAGTTGGCAATGCATGATTGGGAAAGACTAATGAGGGTAAATTAAGGTCGTTTAATAAAATAATTTTATCACTGAGAGTTACATTAAACAGTTCACTTAGAGCACTGAAAAAACTTTAATAGTTAACAATCGGTGAGCACGGTGACATGTAAACACGGCCAAGGATATAACAATGAGTGTTGTTTAAGTAAAGTGATAAAAAAAATGCGTTCGATATTATTTATAAATACCTTCAAATATTTACTTTTTAAATTAACAATTACTGCGATTAAAACACGCTAACGTGTCAATGGATCCACGCGTACGACTCATATCGAACCAGAGGCGTCTCCAGACCTCGTCTATGGCGGGGAGGGGGACGAAATAATTAAATTTAATAATAATGATTGCTAAGAAAAAAGGCAGAAATCCTTCGCACGATAGGTGGACCATTGTTGTAGATGAGAAGTTGGGAAAAGTTGGGGAGAAATATGATAATGAGGGAAATTTAATGTATATCTGTAAACAAAAATTAATCATTGCTGACGAAAAACAATTCTGAGCGGAGCTCGGTTAAATAATATTGCCATTTAAACAATATACTTGTTTATGCCATATTATAGTAAAATAAATATTATATTGAAACAATTTGTATGAATCAATAACTAAATTTGTTCTACATAATTTTTACTAAGACAATTTTCGTCAAAATTTAATACTTTCTTATAAAAAAAATATACTACATTTAATTAATTTTTTTTTGTTTTGACCTCAAAATACGACTTAAAATAAACCTCATGATCAATTTTAAAGCATTTTTGTTTTGTCTAACAGTTTTATCCACAGAGTACCAACCAAACAAGAGTTGCTCGTAAAATTAAAGTGTCAATTAATAGCTTAAATATAGCTAAAAATTGTCTGTACCACATAAAAATAGCAAACATGAGTTTTCTGCCCAAATTTCAGGTCTCAACGAATATTTTTAACTAAATCACAACAAATAAAACAATTTAAAATAATAAAAAGGATTATTTTTGTAAATATCCTATTTTTCTTAAGTTTTCTCCCGGGGTTTCCCAGATATTATAAAAAACACTAGGAGAATCAAAAAATGACCTCCTAAAGTGCCATCTAGAAAATTTTCTTTCAAATATATTGGATAAATTGGGGCAAAATGTATGGTAAAAATTTTCGTCACAAAATAAAAAAAAAAACTGATAAAAATCGCACCATGTGCGGTTAGGTGAGGCTACTGTTATTGGTGAGAAGTTGGGAAGGTAAGATATAGAAGGGAAATTAATTTGTATCTGTAATCAACGGTAAACCATCGCTTACTAGAAACGATTCTGAGCAAAGTTCAGTTGATAATGATGCTTTGTCGACAATATATATGTCACGTTATGGTAAAATTGAATATGCGTTACATATTTTCTATAATAATAATCGTTTAGTATTGTAGAGATTTTTCTGTTTCTTGCGGTTTTCCCGTGTTTTTTTTTCAGGTTTTCCACATTTGCCGAGAAAACCGAAAAATGACTTTTTCAGTCAGATTTTCCTTTTAGAAAAAATGCTACACATTAAAAATCCGAGCACGATTTCTGGTAGAAAATCAGTCGACAGAAAATAAAAAAAAAAAAAAATTCTTTGTGAATCCACGAGCTCCTTCGCTTCACTCGGAATCTTAAAAATGACCGATCTTCCATGACTCCTTTATAAATCACCCATACAAACCACTACGACGCGTATTATACAAACGCGACCGCAGTTACCAGTATTTTACCTTACCGGTAAACTGCAATATTATTATACTGCTGCACGAGCATTATAATAATAGTAGCCGGCGAGTTATTCGGAATACTGTTTTGACGAGCGGTCCCGAGCGGTATCGCAATATTTTAATAACATCATATTGCTATTGAGCGTCGCGGCCCATTGGTGCACGCCGTGTATCGATATATCACGGAGGAGAAACGATTTCCCCGAGTAAATGACCTCTATATACACCCAAATACGGTCTTCCGTCGCGGATTCCCGATCTTTCAAAAGTCCGGCACCGGCCGCGCACGCAATGCGTCGTCAATTAATTTCCGTTTGAAAAATAATGTCGACGGACTTCCGGAACTCCCTGGCGTACCCATATACCTGTGGGGCGAAGGAACGAATGGGGGATACCGTTGCGTATACATAATATGAAATCTCGGCGAAAATGAATTATTCATACAGTATCATATTATACGATATAGTACACCGCGGCCCGGAGACGATGTCGGACGCGCGCACAAAATAACCTAACCGATGAAATCCATCGGCCGGGATCGGCTGAGGTTGCTGCGGCGCCGGCAGTTTCCCCGCGCGAGTACGTCGTGCCTTATGTCAAAAAAAAAAAAAAAAAAAATGTCGAATTACGCGAATTTTCGACAATACGGACTTTTATTATATGAAAGCCAAGAGATACTGACGACGGGCGCGCCGATGTGTTCGACGAGAAGTCGGGAAGGTAGGATACGTAAAGTTATTTGATTTATACCTACGGGTGAGGATTAACCGCTGAAAACGCAAAACGATTCCGAGCGTGGTTCCTTTAAACGCGGTTTAAATGGGACCGCGAGATTTAGGTTTTTCGTCGAAACTCGGTCTAATAACCGTTATAAAAAAAAAGGCTGTCCTATAGGATAATGGGGACGGGTGCAGCCACTGTTACAGGTGAGAAGTTGGGAAAGTAGTGGAGGAGCAACATAATGTGTATCTGTAATCGACGGTAAACCATTGGTAACGAAAAAACTATTCTGAACGGAGTACGGTTGATGGTGATGCTTAAGTATAGAAAAATATAATATCAAGATTAATAAAAGAATATATTGAAATCGAAATTTATATCATTTTAATATAGCTCGGTCTACATTGTTTCTTTTTTAACTTCTAAATTTTAATTTCTTATTTTTAGTTTTTCAATCTTTTTTTAACCTAAAGAACCAGGTTTTCATCGTTAATGAAAATTTTAAATCATTACCTCTTTATAATACCACCCAAGAGAACATTTCTTTTCAGGAAAGATGCTATACTTGATAATCGGATTAAACTTTTTGGTAGAAAAAGTGTTCACATAAAAAAAAAATAAACACCATTGTAAAACCAACACCTTCCTCGCTCCGCTCAGAATATAAATGTTCATCTATAAATGGAGTATAAGTTAAAATACATTTTGGTTGAAATATTTGATTCCCATCAATCCATTAATGAAATATTCCACTTTTAAATTTGGGAGAGTAGTCATTGAGCACCATTGATGATAACGTGGTGTATTTCATGGAATATTTAATCCTAATATTAAATTTGGAATATCCTGTTTAATATTAGACACAGTCAACTATTATAGAGCTGCTTGTTTTTTAATTATTCTATAAAACAAATTCCGAAAAAAGTTAATAACTTCCAAGACAACGAGTATACCCACTTAAATGGATCACCTTGTGTACATTTGAATAAAATATACAAATTAATATGTGTACAATGATATGCGAATATAAAAATAAAAACTCCAAGTACAACAAACAAGCATAAAAACAATAACTCCTGGCAAATCAAATTCGTATTCCAAAATAATAATATAGGTACCTCATATAGTTATAGAAAATGCGCGAGTGCCTATATATTCGTGTTAAATCAAAAAAAATAGTGTATAATAGATAATTAAAATAATTATATATTATATTAAAACATAAATAAAAATTCATTCGACCATATTGGAAACGTCTAGGTAAGTCCAATATAAGTGTTATTATCAAGATTCAAGTGTCAACGCGTGTTTAAAACCGATTTACAGCAATAGAGCAACCAAAACTTAAAATTCCTTAAAAAATCAATAGTGACTCAAAAGTTTTAGCGGTAATACCGTGAGAAAGTAAATCAAAAAAGCGACAAAAACGGTATTTTGTAATTTTTCGATTAAATCATTTTTTCTGGTAGGAAACGTCGTTCGTGTTTTTATAAAATAATTAAATCGTGAAATTGTGAGTTTTCCTACGTTTTTTCCCTCTTATGTACTTTTATTTAAAAAATGGCGTCGAAAATCAAAACTTGTTTGAATACAATCCAGAAAACTTGAGTTTTCAGAAAAGTTGCTACAAGAAAAAATCGTGTCCACAGACCAAAACAATGAAAAAAAAAAAATAAACATCTTACCAACACCAATAGCTCCCTCGCCACGCTCGGAATCTAAAATTACGTTGCGTGAGTTGAATAATATTAATGATAATTGTAATAATAATATCATATTGGGCGATATGTATTGAAGAGTCGAAATTGCATGCTTGGTGTAAAGCTAGCGTATATATGTATATGTAGAGAATTCGGCCGGCCAAAAGCCCCGGATTTACAAGTACGGTAGAAAATTGTTAATGTTAATTAGCATTGTCAAACAAATCTTCGTCAAGTTCTGACCGAGGTGTTCGGCTGTCCGAATAATCTGCGGAGATTTTAACCGATCCGGGTGCGGCACACGGCCCCTCGGCACGGCCGAATCGATTTTACACACGAGTTAATTTCGTACGCGACCGAAAGTCGGGGGAAAAAAATGCGGCGCTCCGGCGGACGGACCAGAACTACAGGCGGAACGCTCGGCAGATTGAGAGAAAAACGAACGAAACCGTAAGCACGACGGTAACAATGATGTTCTACGTTAAGTGATAAATCGTCACCGGGGTTTTCGGGGTTTTCTGCCACCCGGTCGCCCGCATCGTACCAGGAGACACTCGTAAGTGGGTACGCTCGTTATCCCCGCGAAAGTATTAACTTTTCCGGACTTTGTTTGCTAGAATATTTTCGGGACAAGTGGCGCCTCTATAACTTTGCATTTATATTTTTATTTGTTGTCACCCATATTTTCGGCGGCAAAACCACTACCCACTATTGATTTTGAAATGGCAACCTATATTAAAAAATTCCATAAACAGTTGGAGTATTAGTTAAAATACATTCTGGCGTTGACATTTTTTTATCTCCGTTGACGAGATATTCCGCTTTTAAGTTTGGCTCGGAGGAGAGTAGTGGAATATCATTTGTATGGCGGCTTTTTAATAACGCGCCTGCACGTTACCCAGACCCAAAACCGGAATACCTACCTCGTCAACGGCTTAACAGGAATCAAAAATGTCAACGCTAAAATGGATTTTCACTAAAATTACTCCATCTAATTATGGAATTTTCGTTATAGGTTGCCGTCTGAAACGCAAAAGCAGGCAGGTTTCGCCCGCGAAAATAAGGGTGACGAAAAATAACGTAAGTATTATAAAACTCTGCAGCTGCTTGTCTGTCAAACGTGCTTGGAAAAACGTCAATGCTTTCCGAGACAACAACGGTGTGTACCCGCGTGGACGGATCACCAGGCATTCATACGAATTTCGACGGGCGCTCCGGGGCTGCTCGGGCGTCCCCCCCGTGCGGTCAGAGACGAGACGAGCCGGTCGCGGCGCCGTTTTTCAGTCGTCCCGAAATAATACGCCCGCGGTTAAAAATAATTTAATACGCGTAGTTTTTTTTTTTTTTTCTTCATTTTTTCATTTTTTTTTTTTTCTAGAAACGGCGATCAATCTCGACGTTAGTACGCAGCGGCGTATTAAAAATATTATACGTGCGGGCGGTCGTGTTTTGAGCATGTTCGAGAGAAACGCCCCGCCCGACACGAACGGCGGCGGCTACGCGGCCCGCCGTAAACGATAAATTACGCGGCGGCACGTTTTCCGGACGCGACTCATTTTTTTTTTTCCCCATTTTTATTCCCCCGTCCCCGTCCCCGTCTCGCGCACTTGATACACGCACCACACGACGCGCGCGATGTTATTACGATATTACACTGTTAAGTAGGTGCATAATATAATACGTTCTAATTTAGAAAATGTTTATTATCGTCGTGACGTCGGCGTATACGCGAGCTTATTACGAGCTATTACGGCATTGCAGTACACCGCCGCAAACACGATGGTGTTTTATTTATACGCCCGACCGTAATAACAATTAAAATGCGCACGGCGAACGCCGTCGCGCGATAGTGGTGCGTTCCGATGCGAAAAATCCGCGAAGTAAAACGATAATCGGCTTGTTATTTTTTTTTTTTTTTTCAATTTTCTTTCGTTTTTTCAATTCCGCTTGGTCGGACGGGAAGCTGCGCTCTCGTCCGCTCCGCGGCGAAACGGCATCGTCGACACCGCGCATAATGCACGCGCACTCCGGGACCGAACCTCGGGCATTTCATTTTTTTGCACCAGCAATGGGACCGTGCGTATATTTTACTTCTACTCGAGTTAATTAAATTACACTTATGTTAAACATTCTGTTATTCTGTTACGTTTTATGTTGTTCACATATATATGTATATATGTATATTATGATTTTGTTAATGCCGATTGACGTTAGTAAACAAATAAATAATTTACCACCTTTTTATTTATGTAAGAAAATCCTGCGGTGATGAATATGGCTCGGAAGTTATGCGTTAAAAATGTAATGAATATGCAAAAGAATTATTCAAAGTCTATTAAAATTATTCAAAAACCCATAATGTCATTGTTAGTATGCCTGAAAAAGATAAAGGTTAAAATCGGGGCCGGACTCGCCCATTGTGCTACTGTGCTACGGCACAGTAGGCTGCGGCTGTGAAAAAAAAAAAACATTTTCACTGAGATTACGGAATAGTCAATAAAATAAATTTGAACATATGTTCATATCTTCGGTACATTAGTAATTATATTTTTTAAACGATCGCGATGCACGGTAATAGAAAATCCTATGCCTATAATAAATTATATTATTACATATATAATGAAATCTGAATAAACAGTCTGAATTAACTGCAAATTTACCGCGCTTAATGCATATCATAGATATATTAACAAGAGCTTTCCTAAGGATTTTCGAGGCCCGGGTCAAATTAATTCGAGGCAGGCACGTAACTAAGGGGTGGCCTGGGGTGGTCCAGCCGGGCGGTCGGAAATCGGGCCACATTTCGTCTACCTACTTCGTAATTAATATTTTCGTACATTTTATCGCCCGGATATTGGGCCATAAATAAAAGGTTTATTTTTAAAGGGTACCCGGAGTTCGGACCGCAAATGTATAACACAAAATTATAAAATTACAATATAATTATAATTTAATACATACATTAAAATATATACCTAATACAAAATACTAATAAAATTAGTCAAATAATTGTTAATTTTTTTTTTTTTTTAAATTATGTGGTACAGATTGCTTTGCATAGTATTCAAATGTGCTGTCAACATAAATCGATTATAATGAGCATGAGAAATTTGAATTTGTAATCGTGAAGAAAATAATAATAATATGGTTAAAAATAGTTTAAAATAGTGATGTTAAATAGTGGTTTTCCTTTTGCCCAAATCTAAAATGATTTGAAAAATAGTGGCCCAATCACCGGGATTCAATAATAAAAAAAATCGTTTAAAATCACCGGGTCTACCTGCTATAAATGTAAAATTTTAATGGCCCAATTACCATACACTTATTTAAAAAAAGGTTCACTGTGGCCCAATCTCCGGACGCCCATCCAGCCACCAAACATATTTACAGCCCACCCAAATAGCCACCCCGTTATATTTTTGAAATACCCTTTAGTATATAGGTTATTATTTTTAGATTCTGAAGTGAAGAATGCATTGGTTTTAAATATTTGTTTATTTTTTTTTTTTTATTTTATTTTTTGTTTTGATATGAACACTTATTCTGTCATAAAGCTTACTCCGATATATACGATTTAGACTCTGTTCTGAAAGGAAATTTTCTCGGTGTGGTAATTTAGGGGGGTCATTTTTTGATTTCTTCAGGAGTTTTCTCAACAAATTTTGAAAAACTGGAAAAAACGTAGGTAAACCGGAGAAATCGGTATAACATTAAACACATATTATTAAATAAAATATATAGAGCCTATTTAATTATTTTATTATAATATGGCATATATATATATATTGTTAACAAAGTATCACTATCGACTGAACTCCTCTCAGAATCGTTTTTTCGTTAGCAATGGTTTATCGTTGTTTACAGGTATACATTAAATTACCTATATCAGCGGTTGCACCCGTCCCCATTATCCTAGGACGTCTTTTTAAATATGATGTCATTTTTATGTGTATACAATTTCATGGCGTAAGGTCTGATCCTTTTATTGCAACTTCAGGTGTACTCCAAGGGCGTCATCTCTTACCTCTACTTTGTTCCTTGTTTATCGACAGTGCAAAGTCTGTGCTTCAGCATCGTCGCCTGCTATGTTTCGCAGATGACATTAAAAAAAATAACTTCATAGTTGATTGTGCACTTTTCCTAAATGATCGTGATAGATTTGTCAGTTGAAGTGCGGCACTTGGCTTTAACACTCGTTATAGACAAATTTCGTACAATGCCGTTTACCAGAGTTCGGTAACTAATAGTTAATACCTACGTAGTCAATGGATTGACATTCTTATTAGCTCATCAGTCGATAGTATACGAGACTTCATATTTACATCTACCCTCTTCCCACGTTCACACGTCAATAGCGTTACGTGCAAAGTGTATGAACTACTACAATTTATTAAGAGGCTTTAAACTTTTCAAGTTAATTTATGTTCACCGGTTCACTTAAATCCTTGTACTGCGCTCGCGACAGACCGATTCTCGAGTACGGTTCAGCGGTTTAAGATCCCTATTGCGCTGATCTGTGCCAGAAACTTGAAGACGTCCAAAGGAAGTTCCTAAATTATACCAGTTATGCTTTAAATATATCCTGGCCACCTCTCGGTTGTTCTCCTATCCAAACCAAACTCAAACGAATAAGATAACTTTACCTACGTATACAAAATATACAGTACTATTTAATTCTTTCTTCTGCATCTACTATACCTACCAGTTATTGCCTATCAAAATAACGTGTTGTCTGAGTTTTTCTTTTGGCCGGCGATGAAGGCGTGTATATGATAAGGTAAAAACTGATGTCAGTAACAGCTAAATATACATCATATACAAATAAATTATACATCATTTTAATTAAAAAAAAGAGCCGATACTGGGGTTGGCAGCGGCCACTGTTGTTGGTGAGAAGTTAGAGAGGTAGGATGCATAAGGATATTTCATTTATATCTATAAGCAACGATAAACCATTGCTGACGAAAGACGATTTCGAGCGCAGTCCGGTAATACACAATTGTAAGTGTCGTCATTTTTTTTTTTAGCGATTTTCGTTTAAATTCGATATCAAAATACTTATAAAAAAAAAATATCTTTACACCCAAAAATTTTAATTCCTGAAAAGCTCAAAAAAGGCCCAAAAGTTTTGTGATGATACCGTAGAAAGGATATCAAAAAAGCAATATAAAAGTTGCGATTTTTCGATTAAATCATTGGCAAAAAACGTCTGTGTTTTTAGAAAATAACGAAATCGTGAAATTGTATGTTTTCCAATGTTTTTTTCTCTCTTAGGTATTTTAATTTAAAACTGGCGTCGAAATCAAAAATAACTTCTTTGAAGTACAACTAGACAACTTGAGCTTTCAGAAAAATTGCTACACGCAAAAATTTGAGCAAATTTACTAGGAAAAATCATGTCCATAAGCTAAAACAAAAAAACAAAAAAATAAACATCTTAATAAAACCAAATCTCTCTCTCATTACGCTCAGGATCTAAAATTTGGTTTGGACCTGTTTATAATATAAATATTAATTTAATGTAAAGACAAATTCAAAAAAATGTATGCAATCTGTTCTTGCGCTTCCCGAAATAACACATTGTGGGCCACCTGCTTACCTAGAATAGTAGGCCGGTACCAAAGGCGGAACTAAGGTAAAAATTCTGGGGTGGCCTCAAACAAATTTAATTGCTTAAATTTGAAAATAAAATATCGTATTGCATTATTGCGGTCATAAAAAAAAAAAAATGTATAAATAATTACTATAAAATATTAACGTATCGTAAACTATATTCGTCGTAACTGAGGAGGGAGCTTTTTGTACAACTGGAGGGACTAAGCTCCCCCCCTCCCTTAGTTGCGTCAATGCCGGTACCCTCCCAGTGCGGACCTGGTTAAAATATGTGAATCGCACCGTTGTTGTTCAATCAATTAATAGACCGAGACGATAAGAACAAATAACAACAAATACCTACGTTAAATAATAATATTGAGTTTTATATTATTTAAAATACATTGATTGAGAAAGCGAATGTTAAATATGCACAATATGCGTAAAAAATATGCGGACATCAATGAAAACCAATGAAATATGCGCTTTTTTTCTTTCTAAAATTAACGAAATATGCAAAATAAACATTTTCAATGTTCGATTTTTAAACTCTCCGATGTATGGAAAGAATTTCTAGCTCGGTATGCTGTAAATCCATATGCATACAGAAACGCTATGCAACTCACACAACTTCCGAGCCCTAGTAATGAATTTGTCAAAAAGCCATCAGATTATAAATAGCCGCTGAAATTTCTGGTGCAGAACATTGGCTGCACCTGTAAAACTGCCTATAAAACCATAATATTGTAATATCACCGGGGACACGCGTATAATCGTTCGATGCGGTTTTCACGGTATTATTGTTTAGTGAATTTTCACGATTATTCCGAGCGCGACGAATTTTAAAGTACATAACGAATATGCGAGGTTTTTATGGATTCTGAGCAAATCGTGAGGAACTGATAGTTTAGATTGTTTATTGCAGAGTGCTTTTTTTTTTTTGAAAGAGGGAAGCTTTGCAAGTGACTTGTTCTAATTAAAAACTTTGTAGGAGCGTTTTCGATTTAAATTCGGTGCATTGCAGCATTTTTATATTTCCCTTATAGTTTAACTAATGGAATATGAAAAAAAAAATGACATTTTAGATTCCGAGTGTAGCGACGAAAGTATTGATTTTAATAAGATATTATATTTGTTTCTTTTTTAATCTCGTGTACAAAAATTCTACCAGAAATCTTGCTCAGATACATACACACGGTATCATTTCTGAAAGGAAATTTTGTCTACATGGTACTGTTGAAAGACCATTTTTTGATATTCCAAGCGGTTTTAAATAATACCTGGGAAAAACCGGGATAAAACGTAAGAAAAACGGGAAATTCACGAAAATAATGCTTTTATTACTATTCAAGTTTGTTATTTGTTGTAATTCATTTAAAAATATTCGTAAAGACTTGAAATTTAGAACGTAGATTTATATTTATTTTATATTTCGAAAAATTTGGGCTATTTTTAAGCTATTTATTGGCATTTTAATTTTGCAAGTTTTATACGTAATGTTTATTCGGTAGGTACTCTGTGGTAAAATGTTTAAACTTGAACAGAAATGCTTCAAAATTTAACAGGAGATTTATTATAAGTGTTACTTTGTGGTAAAAAAATAAATTGAGTTTAACGTAGTGTTTTTTTTTTTTTTTTTGAACATATGTATGACACGCGACACCCCGAAGTCAGATTTTTAAATTTAAATTTCTCTATGCGAGTAGGTTCCTCGCCTCTTTACTTGAATTTGCCGTAGGCGATTACTGATTAATAATATTGTTTGGCATAAGAATTTGCATAACTTTTAAAGGGAGACTTCCTCTTTTTTTATTTCATTAACAGTTGTCTAATATTTTTGCAAAGTTATTTTTAAGGGTGGTCCCCTCGACGATCGGTTTAAATTTTTACGCCGTTCAAAGTGACTCCTCATCAATTGCCCGTCGCCGTCGTAGTCCTCGGACTGGAAATTACACGCGACGTCGCGACGCCTCCGCCACGGCCGATTATATTGGGGTGCCGCCGTCGATTTTAATCGTTTTGTTTTACACGTAATCGGACGGGGTAGCAGTAATAAAATAAAATAAAATAAAGCCGAACCCTGATGCGGAGAATTCCGATCTCGACGAGTGTTGATTAAATTCCGAAGAGATTTAAAAAAAAAAAAAAAAATAAAATAAAAAATCGAATTTCAAAGTCCGGCGACTCGGGGGTAGTTCCACGGTATAATTACATAATGTTGTATACAGGGTGCCTTATCCACGCTGCTGCCGTCGTCCTCGGTCTCCGCCAGCTGAAATTATCCGTTTGACCGACGCGCACTTCTCGACGACCGGTCACGGGAGGTCCGCGAACGTAGCCGAGAAAACCGATCGAGATTTTCTGTTCGATTTAGCGCTAAACGAGCGCCGGCTAACGGCACGTGTCGTGTTTTTTTTTTCCAAACCGACGCTAATAAATATGAGAAAAACGAATCGCGTCGTACGGGAAACGGAACGGTATAATTTTTTTTCTGGTTTTCTCTCCGCCGGCTTCACGGCAGCGCGTTTTAAACGGGAACGGATGGCGGGCACACCTGGGCTTCGTTTCGTCGCGCTCAAAGGCCCCGGTACAGCCGTCGGCCGTGTTACGCCGATAACGGTCGATGCGCAGTGTAGGCGCACCCGGTATACAAGAACGGAAACGGTCCGCGAGACGCGTTGATTCGCGTGAAATCGGTTTTGTTTCGTTTCGCTTTTGTTCGCTTCTTGTCGCCCCGTCGGAAGGGTCGTCCGAAATCCACTCCGGGCCGTGACGCGCGTGTATCGTTACACGTTTCAAATACGGTAATTCGCTCGACTCGTATTGCGCCCGCGGGCGTAGACGCAACGAGCGCGCGCGAAACGCGCACGCCGCCCGCGCCGCGCGGATATTTCAATCGGCCCCTCCCGGGTTTCGCGCTCGCCTCGTCCCCGTCCGCCCGTGCACCGCGCGCGCGCGTACGTGCCGGGAACCGGAGGAGCGTACGGGCGAGTGATTTTTGAAATTTTTTTTTTTTTTTTTTTTTATTCTCCAAAGGGTTCCGGGCCGTCATCCGACTGCGGCGCGCTGACGACGCGCGCCGACGACGACATTCAGATCAGCCGTTCTGCGCCGTTGACGTCCTCATTCCGGCGTTTTAAACACCGCGATTCGGCGGTGTTCGGCGGTGTACGACGCGCAGTTACGGCCGTTTCGATGACGCGTTTTTTCGCCGCGAGTTCTTCGCGGATCTATTGACGCACTGTTACTGTTATCGCCCCACGGTCAAAAGGCCTATCAGGTTTCACACCCACTCCTCGTCGTCCATGCTTCCGTCGTGTCCATAGCTCTTTACTTCCACGGTTCTCGTTCCTACTCTCGTGTCGTGCAGATTCCACGTCCTTTCCCGCATTATTATATTCCACACGATAATAAAATGTCTACAGCACGCGGGTACTCATTTGTTCAGTGGCGTGCTCGACGTTTTCACGTGGACGTTGACGGGGAGCAGAGAGAATCCGAATATACCTGTTGGCATGAGATCGTTAAACATTTTTTTTTTGTGTACGGGAAAATCGGTACAATTTATACTGTCGGTAAACAATACACCTGTTATTACGATACAATACGAGTAATTACAGGAAATCCATAAAGAATAAACGAGTATAGTTAATAAAAAATTAAATTAAAAAAGATCAACGGGGGGGGGGGGGGGGGGAGAATATGACTGCACCCTCAATCCCTCTGTGAACGCGCGCCTGTAAACGTTTAATATGAAATCGCCTGTCCACCGGAATCAATTGATTTCATCCGTAAGCCGATATTAAATTCTAAGTGGGACGAAGAAGCTTACGGTTTTACAAAGACGTTTTTTTTTTTTTTTTCATCACAAATTTCCTGCCAGAAGACTTGCTCGGGACTTCTAAGCGTAGCGCCTTTTCTGAGTTTTCTCATCAAATTTGAAAACGCGGCGAAACGCGCCCTTGACATTCGGCTGATGTCGATTTCCTCCCGGCGTCTCCGGTGTTTCCGCGTCACACGATTGCGTCAGATCCGATTTTCCGTACGGTACCCGTGTGCAGGTACCGTGGTTGGCGATATTGCGACTCGGTCGGGTCCGCCGCGCATTCGACGCGCGTCGCGGTTATAAACCGTTCGGCGGTCATATATTAAACACGCGTGGCGACTCGATCGTATTTTTTGTAATGGGTAGAGGGGGGGGGGGTTTCTCGTTTTCCCCGGTTTTTTTCCCCCGTCACCGGAACGCGCCGTTAATTGCGGAACTGCACACGTATTACAACGTTATCGATAACGTCACCACACACCGGGTGTCGTTCGCCGCGGCCGCCGCTTTCACTTGTCGCCGAATCGTCCGCCTGCCCGACGGCCCGACGGCCGTCGGTGTTTCGTTAAATTTTTTCCTCTCTCTCCTCGTTATCCGCGCGGCTACCGTACGGTGGAACGACACGTAGGCGGGCCACGACCTGATGCGCGATAATATCGTTAACGCCGAAAAAACAATGATAACGTCGTTGACGATATATTTGCGACCGTTCGAATTTCGCGCGTGCGCACTGGTCCTGATGCACGCTGTATGCGCGTCGCGGAACGTTTTTGACAACGACAATATTTATCTTTGTACGCATTATAGTGTTGGGGTTTTTTTTTTTTTTTGATACGACGTACTGTTGGCTCGATATACGCGCGCGCAATGACAGTAATTTTCGTGCCGACAATGTACGTCGTGTCACGCTCGCGTATTTATCATTTTCCGCGGGAGAACGGTTTTTTTTCTTTCCTAAATTTCTTTTCGTATCGTTTCACAAGACGCGCGGCCGGTTAAAATATTCCGCGGCGCGATGAAATACGGCTATACATTCGGTTCGAGGATACGACGATAACCAATAGACGTGCAATAGGCGTGCACCGTAAAAATAACTGTACGCGGATAATTTTTCTGAAATTCTGATCGCGCCGCTATAGGAACGTATGTTACTATCGTTGGTCTTGCGCCACGGTACACCGGAAATCTTGCTCCGATCGCAAACTATTCGAGCATGGTTTCCGGTAGCGGATTTCGTCTGTACAGTCGCCGCGGTGCACCGACGAGGTAATTCGTTTTATTTTACTCTTTCCGTTGTAATTTTCTCGATAGCGCGCAAACCCCGGAAAAACGTACGCGAAACATGGTTTCCGCGGTTATTTTCGATGTTGTTTTGTCGACGTATTCCAGTTATAGAAATAGTCGAAGATACCTGCGCAATTTTCACCGAATACTTTAACATAACGTTTTTTTTTTTTAGACGTGATGTACGATTTTCCCTATACGTTCTACCGATTTTCCAGCTTTTCATAGCCGTTAGATATCGTAGAGCATTTTTTTTCTTGAGTTTTTTATTTGATTTTATAGTCAAGGGATACAAATATTTCGGTTTCTCGACAATTCTCATCAATCGAAATACACAATAGCTGATTATCATTGTAATAAATTGCTCTCGATTCCTCGTAGTTATAATTTTTTTAATTTTTTTTTCCATATCAATTAGAAATGTTTAATGAAATTTAGCTATACTTACATTTATTTAATTGAATTTTTTTTTTGTATACCAACGTCTTTCATGACTTGTAGTAGGTATTAAAAATAATTATTTAAACTAAACTGCATAAATTAATTGTATTATACATTTTTATCGATGAGTCAAGTTGGAAGGCTATAGGTATAGCACCCCTTATTGATTTAGAACCATTTCCCTTTTCCATACTAATGAGTGAGCACTCTCTGCAATTTTTATAAATTACTGTTGGTAAGACGTTCATTTTTTAAATTCGAATCCATTCGATGCAGTGAATTCCATGTTATCTATGGTATAATGGACTTGCAAACCGTAGCGATGACACGCTCGCTTAAATGCAGGGCATAACTCTCGAATTAACTTTATGGTTTCTTCTAGTAAAGTTACTTAATAAGGCGCGTTTTTCACTTGATTTATTTGAAATAATTACGGGTACCTAACTGTGTCTTAATTTCAACAACGTTAAAGTCCATCACTTGTTATAAAAGTAATTATTGAACAAAGAAATGTTTTATAAATAAAAATTATAATACAAATATTACGATTTTAACATTTTTATTTCGTAAACTTAGTACGGAGGAACGGTCGAATTTAATATTAATTATTATAATATGAACACGAGGTTGTAAATGGCATAAAATAATGATGACAAGATGTATTTTTCGACGGTATTGAAACCGTTCAAAAATTGACACGTCAAAAATTCAATAAAATATAAAAAAAAAAAAATGTATTGCGTTTGTCGAATCTTTGTAGGACACCCTGTACAGTGATGTGCACTTATTGTCATGTTTTCGGACGGTCAATCTGGACGGTGAAGCACAGGGAAGTTCGTGGACGGGTGTTTCTTGTTGGTACGTTGTCCGTCAGACGCGTTAACCGTGGCCGTCGGGTGCAAACGGTCAGTGTCCGCGTACGACTGTGCCGCCACGGTTGGACGGCTGATTCCGACCCAAACGAAATTATTTTCCCGTCGACGTTTGATCTTCCGCTAGTCGTCTTGATCGTCTTTCTCCTTAGTAAAGACAAATAGCACACAGAAAGATAAAAAGGAAAAAAATACGGTCATCTTCGTAGAGGTCTGAAATTTCGACGAAACTATTATATTTGCCGTTTGTAGACGTGGCAAAATTTTCAAAACATTTTAGCCATTTTTGAAATATTTATAGGCATTTTTATTTTGCGAATATTTTTACATAGTTTTTATTCGGTAGATACTCTGTGGATAAAATTGTTAGACCAAAAAGAAATGTTCGAAAATTTAAAAGAGGTTCCATTTATAAGTCGTAGTATGTGTGGGACACTCTTATAGGCGAGAAGCTGGGAAGGTAGAATATAGAGGAGAATTTATGATGTATATATGTATGAAATGAATAATCATTACTAACAAAAAAGATTCTGAGCGAAGTTCAGTTACACGTTTTTTGAAGATCTGTAATATTTATGATTCTCGTTAAAAATTGTATAAGAAAAAATTCTACATTAAACTCATATTTAGATTCTAAGCGGTTCAAGAAATATGTATTGAATTTAGCGGTTCAATATGTATTGGGTTTTATAGTGATTTTTCCAGTTGTTTTCATAATAAAATTAAGCAAAATTATAATGTCAATAATTAGCTCAAAAACCATAAGCTACTTTGCTCCACTCAGAATCTATAATGGCTAAAATGTTTTGAAAATTTTACCACGGCTGTAAAAGGCAAATATATTTTTATTTATCAATATTTTAAGTCTCTTCGAATATTTTTTTCTGAATCATAACTGAGGGAACGGATTTATGTGTAATTGAAATTCACAAAAATGTACTTAAATCGTCAAAAAAAGCACACATAATTATTAAAAAAAAGCTAAAATGGTAAATGGATTTTAAAGCTCCCACTATAATGGTTCTAACCCTACTAAATAAAATTGTCTAACATTGACAGATGATTAACACAAAGCATTTTTTTCTTTTTTTAACACGTGCAAATAAATTTGAAAAAAATTACTTTGTAATAATCATTTTTTAGTTAAAAAATTATTTTTTATAAATTAGAAACAATAAACGGGGTACCTTTTAAACTCCTCTGTCTGTATTGTTCTTTAAAATATTTTTTAACCGACTTTTTAGGCCTTTATTACGTTTTTAAGAGCTTTTTTTGTGAATTTCAAGTACATATAAATCCATTATCTAATTATAACAAAAAAATAATACATTTCCTAATTTTTTCCATTTTTCCTACGTTATTATAAAAACTGCTCGAAAAATTAAAATCCCCTTAAAGTACCACCAGTAAAAAATAGTGTGTAACCAGAAAGATGTTTACATAATTATATTGTAGTAATGGTTACATATATTGGTTTTCACTTGTCTCGAAAAGTCGTTGTTATTTGTGCATATTTCCTGTCGTGATTCGGTAAGCAAAATATTTTCAGATTTGCCAAAAAGAAATGCATTCAGGCCGTTATTACTTCTGTGCTGCGGCGATAAAATCATTGCGCATCACCCCTACTTTTAACATTATAATTTATCAATAACTTATTATACGTACCAATACGTTTTGTTTCCCTGTTTATACATTTGCTTCTCCATGTCAACAATTTTGCCGTCGTAAATAAATAAAAAATTCTGTTCACTTTTTTTTTTTTTTTGAATCAATGATTTTTATTGAAAATTCCTCGCATCGTTCCGTTTGTTTTTATTTTAGAAATTGTTCAGAATTCGTATCCGATTCAGTTCCAGCGCTCTGGTTTCCGGCACGGAGCAATAGACAAATGCGATACTACCAACACACGACGCGATAAATAGCCATGGCCATATCGTTTTATTTATTTCGTTCGTTTGCAGGGCCTGTGCATCGAAAATCACCAGAAACAACATGATGAACTGCCCAACGCCGTAAATAAAACTCGAAAACCATTTCTATGGCACGCATACATCGAAAATATTTCAGTTGTTTTTTATTTTTTTTTTTTTATCCGTTGGGTACGAATTGTAAAATATAAAATGATATTAGTCAGGCTGATGCTAACCTATGTTGTGACCTATGTACTGTGCATACTACACCGCTGTTAACTTGGAAATGGATCCTAGACAGAGGAAACAACGGTGTCGAGTGAGTAGGGTAGTCTGTAGTTACTATAAAATCTACGATCTTTCTGTGGGCATATCCGAATTACTTCCCATTTGGCTGAATCGCGGTTTCCGTTTGAATTAAAGTATTTTATGATGGTTAACCGAATTGATTCCCATTTAAATTTGTCATGTATTGTCACTACTGGTCGAATCGGTTCCCACTGCTCGCAGTAAGATAGTCAAATACGCACATTTCCCTTTTCATTCTAACAGGCTCAGGATCGCCAACTCAGAATTACTTAGATTTTATGCTGGAAACATTTCTGTATTTATATTGTGCATACATATAGCCTTAAGTGATTGAGGTACTTTGACAATACGCCAATATAATATTATTTTGTTACCTCGATAACTGTAAAATACCCACCGTAGTATGATAAAAGTTAAATAATAGTTTAAAAATGTACTACATTTATTGTGTTTATTGTGTAAACATAGATATTAAACAGAAACCAACTCGGCTCACCCTCGTAAAGTATCTCTTTCAAACGGGAAAGATGATCTATCCATAGATCTATGATACATCGGTATCTATAGTACCTGACTATTTTACGGAGTTGCGAATAGTGTAGTGAAATTTCATTGAAATAAAAAAATAAAACCAATCACTTTCAAATAGTATACAAGTATTAATAAATAAAAAGCGCAAGGCTCTACTGCTCTAGTAATTGTCATTACGAACAATTTAAATGTTTAAAGTAACAAAGCAAAAGTCATTGCATTTGTCGCATCCCCGAGAAACACTATGCATATTCGTCGCCGCCACTACCGGAGGTGCAAGGCACTATCGGGCCGTTGTTACGTCTTGGCGATGAACCAGATAGTGTTTAATAAAATCGACGATATTATTGAACAGTGAACGGGTTTTCTAAGGACATTTTGGTACGGGTGCAGCAATAAATCAGCTTGCCTTTATATTATACAATAATGGCGAAGCTGTGCCTATACCGTGTATATAGGCACAGTCTCGGTGTAATAATTTTTACAAATACTCACGTCGCAATGAATGATCTCGGTATAAACCAATATGACGACCGGACCCCATCCAACGGAATACGAACATATGTACAGGAATATGAGACCTAGGGAGAGGTTTATCTTCTCTTCGCGATCGAAATAACTCGGCGAATACATGTTCACCAGCACCAACGCTAACAAGCTTAAGCTCATACCCAAAGCCGAGACTATCAACATAAACTTACGACCCAAAAATTCGACTAGTTCGACAGCGATCATGCATTGCAAGACCTGCGGCATACGTGAAACGCGCGGGTATTAGTGTTTCGCATTACCAATATTATATAAATGCTAGTCGCGTGGACGTGTCAGACATTTTTAAACTACCCACTTGTATTGCGTAGATGCAGATTATAAACAATTTTACGGGGTACGTCGAGATATAGCAAAGTTCACCGAAGATCTCTTCTATATGGAACAAAAGAGGATTGACACCGCACGTCTGCTGGAACACGACGAGTCCTAGACCGATGAAGAAACTCCGTGCACAACATTGGTTTGTATCGCATACCATTTCCATGTACTCCTAAACACGAAAATCAATATCAATACACGTATATCGGCATAAAATATTGTTCGTATGGACGTTATTTTTATTGAATTCAAAAATACTTGAACTTCGATGTAATCCGAGTCTACGTCATAATCCTTGCCTTTTATTTGTCGCAGTACTTTCTTTACCTTCGTAGAACTTTTTGAGTGCCGTCGGAAGAGGTGATATGGCGATTCAGGCAGGTATGTTATTGCAATGAACATATGTAAAAACGGCCATATTATGCACAGACCGATTAACATCTGATAATTTATGACGTGGCCAAAATCGTACGCAAATAGTATGCCAAAACACACGAATGCTTGATGAAACATTTGTACTCGACCTGTAAATATTGTGTCAATTAATAGCATCTAATCGGCCAAACAACGGTTATCCAATTTGAGCACTGAATACCTGTAGCGGAGACAATTACAGATACCATAGGCCGGGCATGGTATGGGCAAGTGGAACCAGAAACGATGGCAGATATTCAAGGAGACGAGTGAGATTACTGAAGATTCGCCAGAGCAGTCTTGCAATGAAAAAAGTGGCTAGAGGTGATTTGGGGTTGGGCTGAAGTGCAATGATAAGTACCGAAATGACGTTGGAAATAGGAAGACGGGGTGTAGGTGACAACTTAAATCGGTATTGGACTGTCAGATACTCACGCCGCGGAATGAATTCGTGTAGAAGGGATAAGGAAAACAGTGACCCGACGATGTCGGAAGGATAGGTTGTTAGACAACACGTTATGCGGTTACCTCTTATGACGAAATCTGTGATATGGCATATATACGTGGGGGTTAACAGGCCGAGACCGCCGGTTCCGAACCCGTGGACCAGTCGGCCGGTCAAGACGACCCACGAGGACCCGATGACGGGATAGCAACTGTCGTCCTCCCGGGGTCCGCCGGACAAGCAATGCACCTGGGTGAGAATCAGCCATCCGACCAATACGACACTGTCGTACACAAACGCCGACCATCTGTACCCGATGAAACTGGTCAGTCGGCCTTGCAGCATCCCGCCTAACACCGTACCCAACAAGAAGCACCCGGCCATGTACACAACGATGGTATGCGGATCGCTCAACTCGTTTTGCCTCATCGTCAGCCAGGCCACTGGCGAGTTCCAGCCGAACGTCGTGCCGACAACCACACCGCTCAGACTGGCTGTATGACAACATATAATAAAAATGCGTATCATTATATGGCTATTTTTTGAGCAATTTACAGGCGTTTGACGTTTTCGAATTTTGTTTAGTTTCGATTTGGGAAACGGGAGGTGTCACGGCGATACAATATTGTTTGACCCGACAGAAATTTTATGAAAATTTAACGCGAAGTTTATTATAAATTGTACTCTGTGGTTTAAAAAACAATTCGAATGCAATATATTAGTTTGTTTTTTTTTTTTAAGCGTTTAGGGATCAAATTTTTAAAAATTACATTTCAACGTCAACAGACTTTACACAGAATCGGTTTTCGTTAGCAATTGTTTGTCATTACTTACTATTGTACATCGAACACAACCCAATATATCTTAAATTCTTGAATTTTTTTTTTTCATTAACTTTTTCTTTCTTTTTCACGGTTTTGACCAAAATAGTATACTGCGCCAATTAAAAAAATATCACCGAGGGTTTTCATTGCAATATATTTCCACGCATAGACACCGATGACGGTACGTTAGGCCGTTGGGGAGATTCAGATTTTAGATTCTGAGCGTAACGATCGTTTTCTTCTGTCAACAACTTTTCGAACAGAAATATAATAACGTCAATCGAAAAATGACCAGAGACCTTTGGATCTACGAGTAGATGGTCTTCAGGACGTATTTTATTTTTATTTTTTTTGAATTTCCGTGCAATGTCGTTAATAATTGAGGAATCTCGGGAAAACAAGTAGAAAGAATTTGAAGAAAGTTTACGGAAGTAATGATATCTTTAATTTCATTTTTTTATTTGAATTCGGTTAAAAAAATATTCGTAGAGACTTGAAAAAAATTATGTTGTCTTCAAAATATTCTGAGCTGTTTACAGGCTATTTTACATTTTCTAGTTTTTTTACAAATCAAAGAAAGGTAGGTACTATGAAGATAAAATTATCTGACAAAACAGAAATGCTTGAAAATTTAACACGGGTTGATTATGATTTGTACTTAGTGGTAAAAAAAAATGTTTAGCGTAATCTTTTTAATATCAAATGTTGACGAAAATCGTAAATATTACGGCATGTATTCTAAACACGTGTAACGGAACTTTACTCAGAATCGTATTTCGTCAGCAATGGTTTATCATTTCTTTCGGGGCATAAATTAAATAAATGTACGTTTTCTATCTTTCCAAACTTCTAAATTTCCAACCTACTACGGTAGTATACCCGTCCTTAATCTTTTCGATTTGTGTCACTACAGTTAAATTTTTTATAAACAATAATTACTAATCAAACGCTATCCCGATGTATAATATTAAGTACTAATACATTATAGTCGATAAAAAATCGTTATTGTTTGCCTAAAATACTAAAACTCGATGTTATTGGCGACAGAAAAGTAGGTATAATTAAAACAAACTACCACAGTAACAACATCGGCCCTGTGGCGCAACGGATAACGCGTCTGACTACGAATCAGGAGATTCCAGGTTCGAATCCTGGTAGGGTCGTACGAAATTTTTGCAACATTTTTATATTAGATTATCGCGAGACAGTAAAATTCTTGTCCGCCCGAAACATTTTTTATACAGCCGTGAGTCTCTAGCGGTGATAATTAAATATTTTTTATGTTACAGACATATACAATGCGTTCGCGCCAAGCGGTACCACTAAATATTTCAGTTGGTTCACCTAGTATCGAAATAGATTTTTCGGAGAATGATAGGTAGTGCCCAGACACACATTTTCAGACGAATCTTAAACCCTTTCTGTAGGGCCATGCGCAATACAACTTACTTTTTTTTTAAACGGCGACACCATAATCATCCCACAGATTCGGACGGAGCATTTATTTTAAAAACAATTTTCGTACTAAAAGTTTTTTCTAATTACAAAATAATTTGCAATGTTATAGTATGTGGAATTTTAATATTTACGAATAATCTGTTATTGGCGAAATTTTAACCAGTTCAACTTGTATACTAGAATATCGAAATGATGATATCGCCGGTCTTGTGAAATACCTGTTTACAGGCAGATAGGATGATTAGGCTGAACACTTCAGCTCTTGGTTTTATGAAATACAAATAAGATAACGTGTGTTCTGCTGTTTCCCAACATATTTTGCGAATTTTGATAATTTATTATTTCCGGTGATACGCAATCAGATAATCAGAATAATAAGAATCGGATAAAAAATTTTAAAAAAAAAGGCCGAAATTTAAAAATGACTAATTATTTATTTAGAAACTATGAGACAAAGTAAATTTTTCTATTTTATGTAAAACGTAATATTTAAGTATTTTTCGTTAACAATAAAATAATAACAGTCGGTAATCGTTTTTTTTTTTAAAAAAAACTGGGGAGGGACGATCGCCCCAATCCCCCCCCCATCGTGCATCCGCGCCTCCGCTTCACTATTGTGTATGTTATTATTACGATAATATTATTAGTGTATAATTACGATGGACGCTACAATCCTTACCCATTATCGCATAGCAGAATTGCATTAATCTGTCCGGATCGCGGTACATCTTGTGTGTTGTGTACTATGCAAGTGACGACGAGAACGAGAACAAAAAAAAAATTAAATAATATTTGATGTTCCGCGTCGATTATTTGGAATCCAAACTATGTTTGTAGCAACGTATAGGCACTTGTATTGTTTTGTTTTTTTTTCCATAGACACCAGAAAAAGAGAGAGAAAAAACCGAGAGAGACGTATTTTAGTAAAGAAAAAAAACGTTATATGGCAACATAATTTTTTTTTTTTTTTTTTTGATTAGCGCTACGATTGCAATATTATAGCCACTATTCCTGTGCATGTACATCGATTCGCGTACGGTAGATCATGCAATGCGAAATAAACGTACCGCACAGGGTCGCGTACAATACGCATTTTGCCCCGGGGGCAAAATAGTTTTATTGCGCCCCCCCCCCCTGTCCCACTTATTTTCGCCCACCACTCATCACAGCCCCGGACCTGAGTAAATTAATGCCCACAATAAAACTGTCGCCCTTCTAAACACCCTGTAAACGAAAAAGAACAAGTCGATAGACTCGCCACTCCACCGAGCTAGTATAGGGCGGAGCTGGACTTTTATTTTTGGTCGCGCTCCCATAACAGTCCAGCTTCCATAAACTATGATACGGGCGATTTATTTCCAATATCGATTTGGTTGGCGCAGGATGCACAGTGGTTTTTATACCGAAAACAATTTTCGTTGGAGTTTTCGTGTAGTCTAAAGTTTTTCGATCGCGATAATTCAACGTCAATGTCTACCTGTCTTAGATTAAATGCACAGCAGTAAATACAAAACGCTGCGTCTTATTCACGACTATATGTACTCCAGCCATTTAAGTTCTGTAAACCGCACTGATTGAAAACAACGCCGTTGTGATCCAATTTCAGTTTACGTTAACTGGTTTAAATGTTCCCTTGGCTAATCCAACACGTTTTCCTAAAACAATCGACAACGCCGAATGCCGATAACTATGACCGGACATTTCACACCGTACGTACATATATATGTATAGTAATTTGCTTTTACGAAATGTCGTCAACACACGTGATAATTGTAGATAATTTTAATCCTTTTTTTTTTAATTTTGCTAAACATTCATTTAAATCCGTATAATAATTTTTTTTTTAAAAAAAAACAATTGGACAGTAGATTTTAAGGGTGTGCTAAGTGAGCTTGTTGTAGCTTATTATAGTGAGCTTACATGTAATAAAAGAAAAAAAAAAATGTTTATCAAATCATTGAATGACCAACACTTAAACCTGAAATTCGTAGACCGTTACCATAATGATAATGTTATTTTATGCTACCATTTGTATGTATTTGTATAATTCGTATTGATTGGCGTTGTATAATACTAATTTCAATAAATTGAATATAAGACTTGTATGCCTTTGAAATCAAAATCATTAGATACAGAGTTCTCAGAAGTCGGGTTGTATAGGACACTGCAGGGCATGTTTATAGTGCCTTATTAGTAATAGTTAGTCAGATATGTACCTACAATAATAACGATATAAAGTTATTGACTTAACAATATTAATATATTCAAGGTCAGAGAAGTTATTTAACTTGCGTCGATGATAAAGCGAATAAATACATTTTAGTACAGGCTGACACACAAACTGATATTGAATTATTTTGTGGAATAATTTACACATTTTTCGTTTTTTCTTATCATTTTTAAGACAACTGCTTTCGGTCCGAGCTAAGTATACACCGAACATATACTCCATCATCCCGTAGACGAGATATTCCAATTTTTAGTTTAGACCCCAAAAGTCGCATCCAAAAAAGACAGTAAAAAAAAATTGTACAAATATTAGTATAAACGTTGTTATAAATCGAAAAACGTTTGTATCGTACACATTTTTTTCTGTCTGTAACAAACATATTGAATCGACCTGTATAATACTATCGACACAAATACCATGACGAAATTAACGATAGACCGGCTCATAATGGGTTCGTTGTTGCCGCGATACTTGTCGTCGTGGAAAGGTTCGTTGTACACAACGTTCTTAGTTAGTGATTTGCCGGGAAAGGATTGAATAATATTATTAGTATTGTTTTTGTAACTCGGTTGCAGTTCACCGTACACGTAACTCGGTAAGTATACGACAAACATGGAATGAAAAAAAAAATAATAATAAAAAAACGATAACAGTATATTATTATATGTATCGTAAACATAAAATTATATTGTGTTCTGTGAAAAAAAAAAATATATACTAATAATTATTATTTGCCGTAGACAAAACCAGCTATTGAGTGTTACAATAACTCCGGAGGTCGTGTAGCGCCTTTTGCGGAAAGTATAATATAAGAATATAAGTATTTAAAATACTTTCGCTTTTTTTTTTATTTTTTTTATAAAGCCACAGCGAAAAATGAAAGGCGTTAGGAATATTAAACTACGACTTGTGATTTTTTTTTTTTTCAATTTTTTATTGCATGTTGCTCCGGTGTTCAAATGTATCCAAAATCGAATTTTGTATAGTTGACGAATTAAACTGGTTTTTTTTTTTTCTTGTAGTTTTCATTAATATTATGCATAGTATATTATAAGTTATCGAGTTATAATGTTATAATATAACCGGCGATAACGCGCGGTTTCATTATTTTCGATTTTGTTTTTTTGTTTGTTTAAACATTTCTATGGAACACTCAATATCAATTGATTTATTAACCTTTTCCAGCCGTGGTAAAATTTTCAAAACATTCGGTTAATTTTTGAGCCCTTTATAGGCGTTTGAAATAGTTCATAGTTTTTATTCATTGGTGTTGTCGTCATGAGTTCAAACTTTGATGTAAACTGTAAAAATCACGGCGTTTCAAAAAATATTTAACCGCAAACTCCGCCGGGAATCGTGTTTCGTCATCGACGGTTCAACAGTTCTTTTTTATTTTACTACAATGTATATCATACATATCGGTATACGTTTTCGTTAATTTGAAAACCGCTTAAAACTCGATAGTCTGTGATTCGCATCAAAATATTCGAAATCACGACCTTTGCACGATGATTGTCGAGTGTCCGATTATTTCGGCGGTGCATAATTCTTTCCGGTTTATTTCCCGTTTATCTGGTCGACGAGAAACGTGAAACTGGCGATCCAATCTGACAACAATGCCGCATCAAATTGAATGTCTGTCGTTGTTTTTATGTATATGTAATGATAACATTTCATTTTCAATTATAATTCATTTAATTTATCGAAAAGTTTACTGTTTTTTTTTTTTTTTTATTTTTTCATTTTAAACCACGCAACGTTTAATTGATCAACTTCATTTATAGGAGACCTATAGTATAAACACCAAATAACCTTCGCACGACGTCATAACAGTACGATTACCTACGTCAAAATCGTCTACGTAACGGTTAATATTGTTTTCGTTTTCATTAGGGTTCGGATGTTTATGTTGAATATTCTGTATTTTTCTTGTCTATCCAATGCACTGCTGGCCTGGATACGAATTTGATTCGGGTTCTACCGAACCGAATTATACTATATTATTACTTTGCACGGGGGCGCAATTAGAGTGGAGACGAAAAGGATATCTCCCACCCAGAGTCCATATAACATATATATAAATATTATAAAATAAAAATATGTGTAAAATTTAATTAAATAATACGATTAATTTAAAGAAATCTATAAACAATTAATGAAACGTTTCGCATCGTCACTGCAAAAAAGCAGTGAATTTTAATTTATTTAAAAAAAAAAAAAAAAAAAAAAAAAAAAAAAAACACTTGGGATAAAATTAATTTGTATGGGCACATTTTGATGTTTTCTTCGACTTAAAATGCATATTTAATGATTTTTTAGTGCATAATATTATATCGATTTTGTGTATGGTAATTTTTAAGCGCATAAATGCATAAATGCTACGGTTATTTTAAGATATTATATATAATACCAAGCCGGACAAATCGTATTGGAAAAACAAAAAAAAAAAAAACCGGGCAATTTCACACGTGAGTGCAGCTACAATTGTAGGCGAGAAATTGGAAAGGTATTAGAAGGGAAATTCAATTTATATCTGTAAGCAACGATAAACCATTTCAAAAAAAAAAAAAAAAAAAAAACAAACGATTCTGGGCGGAGTTCAGTTGATAGTGTTGCTTTGTCAACATTATGTACGCCATATTATGGTAAATAAATTACATAAGCGCATTACAAATTTTCTTTGATAATATCTGTTTAACATTGTACCAATTTTCCCGTTTATCCAACATCCAATATCCGCGTTCTTCCCGTGTTTTTCGCGTTTAATCGCGCGTACCCATACCTGGGGAAAATTAAAAAATGAATTTTTAAAGTACCCTCCCAGTCGAATTTACTCTTGGAAAAAACGTCATCATTGTAAACCGGAGCGAAATCGGCGGTGGAAAAGTTATTCACAGCGGAGAAAAAGGCCGTAATATTTTTTTTACAAATACCCACGTTTTGTACAGACCGAAATGATAACAGAACTGAAACACAATAAGCGTTATAGTAAAACCAACACAATATCCATTCGGCGAATACTAAAAACCAATTATCTGACTAGGCCAACGACGGAAATTCGGGGCGCTGGATGTTTGCGTCTCTGCGCGCGCCCGTACATCAAACTCAAATCCCGTGTGCAGTACGTGCACCATAACGATACACGGAAAATCCGAGGGAATAGTTGTCGCTACCGCCGGTTACGGTTGGCCGTGTCGCCGCGGTGTTTAAAACACTGCCGAAAACAAACGATATCCGCTCGAGCCGTTGTTCTTGTAATGCATTGATCCATTGGCCGTTGCGGTGCGTTCGGATCGCGATGCGCGCAGACGTTTTTTTTTTTCTTACTTCATCGGACAATTGCGTTTCTGCGCATACGCATGTTTTGCCGGTCTAGTTTCGTAACACCGTCGGGACGGGACGCGTGTAAAGCGTTCACTCTGACCGTGGCCAGTGACGGTCGTCACTGCCGGCGGCGGACGGGGTCGCTCCTAACCGTCGGTCCGTCGGCAGACATTTTAGAACTCGACGCGCGGTTCGAGTATCACCCGGAGATGTGACGTGACGGCGCACTGTACAGTGTACGCAAGGCGGCACGCGTCCGCGGTGTTATTGCGTTCGCTCTCAGATGGTGGCGCCGACGAGCCGCGAATCTCGCGGTTCGGTGTCGGCGGCCGCGGGTGGCCGGGAAGGCCGTAACGACTGACGCGAACGTCCCGGCGGGCGCCGCCGGCAAACGTGCGCGCAGCCCTCCGCGTTCCGTTCGCGCCCCGGCGTGGCGATCCAAAAAAACGCGTAAACGACGTCAGCGTTATCATATTGTCGGCGAACGGAAGTATCGCGGCGTCTGCGGCGAGGTCGCGCGGTAACGTTCGCGAAAACGTTCGCGTCAGCAATCGTATTTTCGCGGGCAAAATATCGCGCGGTCGAACGTGTTCCGTCGATAATATACGAGCTTACCGGAAACGTGGTTCGCCGGTAACGCGCGTTCACTCGGAACCGCGACAACACTAACGTTTAAAGAGTCGGAAAACGTAGCGCGTTTCTCTTTTTCCATTTTTCCCCCCCCCTCCTTTTTTCTTCTTAAATGGGGTAGTCTTGTAACGCTCTAGATTTTTTATTTTTTTTTTTATATAAAGCGCAGGGATTTCCGTTTTTCGGCCGACCGTTCGGAGCGTTTTTTTTTTCTCTCTCTCTCTTCGGCTTCTTCTTCTCCTCCTCCTCCTTCCGCCTATCCGTACACGACGCGGGCGGATGCAGGCGTAACACGCAACACAATGTCGTCATTATTGTCCGTAGAGGCGGATATTGCTGTGAGCATGTAAGTAAACGGTGCCCGCCGTACAGTATTGTTGCGTTGCGTTGCGGTCCGGTCGACCGTCGTCGGTAATAAGTACCGATATTTGTTTTTGTTTTTTTTTTTTCTTCCATCGCGTACGATATCGACGCGAGCGTCGTCGTTATTGTTATTGTACGTCTTGTTCGCGCGATCGATTCGACCGCAAAACGTTTTACCGGACCGACCAGTGGTTTTTCCGTTTTTTTCTCGGACCGTCGACGCGAGGAATGTGCGCCTGCACGTCGGTTTTACCGTCGTTATGCGTCCGATGCGCGAGTATGTATACGCATGTACACGGCCCGGCGTTGGTCCGGCGACCGCGTCCGGCGGTTCGACACCGACGGGAAACGGTGACAAAAACGGATCGACCGCCGGTAACGACGACGACGGCGGCCGGGGAGGGGGGAGGGGGGCATTAATAAAAGCATTATTTTTTTTTCTACGTTTTGTCCCGGGTCTTCCTGATACTATGGAAACTGCTTGGAAAATCAAAAAAATGACCTTCCTAAAGTACCATCTTATACCGTTGGGTATATATCGAATTCCCCTATGCATCCTGTGAAAGGTCAGAACCATTCACCCAAAACGGTGGCCCACGCGTCGTGCGAAGTATGTCCGTCTTTTTCGTTCCGCGTTCAGTTCGGCATGAAACGTACCGTATAAATATAATATAGACATAACGGCCGATCGATAACGATTTGTAAAAAATATCGTTAAAACAACTAATCAATGAATTATCAATGTTGAAAATATATTTGCGCTCCGCGGTGAATTGTGTTTCGTGTAGAAAAGAAAAAATAAAGACGTGTGTGTGTAAAAACACTAAAAACACGACACACCAACAAACGATTTCGTTTGTTCGGGACGGCGGCGGCGGCGGCGGCGGTGGCGGATTATCGGATTATTTTCACGGTTTTTGGCCGCCGCCGCAGCACGCGCGAGTAAAAACCGCCGTCGCCGACGACCGTCGCCGACCCTCCCCGACGGCGGCCGACCGGACCCGCGTTCCAAAACCACGTGGGTTACGGCGAGTCGCGTACCAGGAGCCCATCCGTTTTCGGTCGCTTTCGCCGAACAACATCCGCGCGGTCCGCGTGACCGGCGGCGCGGCGCGCGTGACCGGGCCGCGGCGCCGCGGCCGCGCGTCTCTGAGCTCCTGGTGCCGGGTGTCGGTTCTAGCGACCTGTTGCCCGCTAATGAGCCCGCTCATTACCGATTTCGGTCGCCTAATTATTGCTGAAAACGACAATCGTCCCGTCCAGGTACCGACTAAACATATTTATACGTGTGTGTGTGTGTGTGTGTGTGTGTGTGTGTGTGTGTGTGCGCGCGCGTGTATTATTACAGGCGCCCGTGTCGCGGCGAAATCCCTACGTTATCGTTATCGTCGTACCGGTGAAGCGCACAGCCGACGGCGGGTAGAACGCGCGCGTGCACTGCTACCACCGCGGACGGTTGATACGGAATCGATATGAAAAAGAAGAAACCAAAACGCAAACAAACAAACTACCCGCCCGCCCGCCCATCGCCGAAACAGCTACCGCCGCCGCGGCCGCGGCGGTGCGGCACGTTCGGGCGCTTTTACCCCGCCGCCCGAAACGCTCGCGACTCTCGCGGCGCACTCGACATCACTGAAAAGACGGCGCGTTTTTCGGCGAGAAAACTATACGCCTTTGAACGTTTACGAAACGAGCGCCTCTGCGATTTCACACGTTTGTCTCCGGCCGCCCTTATTTTTTTACGATAAAGCCACGTCACTTTCTTTTGGTTTTCAAACAATGACCATGTCGGTTATTGTTATCTGTACTGATACAGTATCGATACAGACGGACATACTTCGCACGTGGTTAGTTGAGAAGTTAGGATTTTAATGTATGTTCGCAAACAACGGTAAACCGTTGCTAACGAAAAGACTATTCTGAACGGAGTTCAGCTGATAGTGATGCTCAAGTATAGAATAAAAAAAACGTATAACGTAAAGATTAATAAAATAATGTATTGAAATCGAAATTTATATTATTTTATTATGACTCGGTCTACAGTATTGCTTTTCAACAATGTGCGTTACCATGACAAGAATGATTATTTAAAAAAATGTTAAAATGATAAAAACTTAATAACAACAACAAATTAATAAAAACATTTGCCAATGACAACCTTATTTTTAATTTTTCAATCTTTTTTAACCTGAAGAACCAAGACATTTTCCTCATTAATAAGAATTTCAAAACATTACCCCTTCAAAGTACCAGAAGATTCAGAATCGTTTTTTCGTCAGCAATGGTCTATCGTTGCTTACAGATAGATAGATATGTGTAGAATACCCAGAAAAATTGAATATATTAAATTTATCCTACCTTCTCAACTTTCCACCTACAACAGTGGCTGCACTGTCGTCCCCATTATCCTAGGACAGCTTTATTAGATAGTATTTCTATAGTATTTGGAATAAGTATTGGGATAATTTAAAAATAATATTGTGAAGTATTCGAATATATATTCAGAATACTTTTTTTTAATACGTATTCGAATATGTATTCTTAATCATTTTTAAAAGTATTTTACCCATGTCTGCTAATATATACGCTCGTACATCTACAAATTTAAAGACAAAGTCGCGTACAGCCTGTATACGGCGGGAGATATACAATTGATTAAGAAATCTGTATTGTTAAGTTTGTAATTATTTATTACATAATATTTATCAATTGTCTATCTATAAGTATTAAGTTAGAACTATGTAGATAACAAATAATTAAAATTAGTTATTACCACGTGTTTGTATAGACGTATCATCGTGACCTTGTTTATTTCAGTTTTTTTTTTTTTTTTTTTGTGATAAAACGTTCGAGTTGCCAACAATGCCAACACTGTTGTCTACGGAATAATACGGTTACTATAATTGAGAAAGCTACAATATTATTAAAAAACCTGGAAAAAATTTACATCATAAAATTCCCTCCCCGCCGAAGTTTTCATTATCGTTATAAGGAAAAAGGTTTCAAAAGGAAAAACCAAATATTTGTTTAAAAATATGTTTGAATAATAACAATGATGTTTAAATAAGTCGATTTTTTATATTTGATAACCGATTTCATATTGTATTATGTTAGTTTTCTTGTGGCACGTTGGTGTGAGTTTAATTTGATATTAAAAAAAAAAAAAAAAAAGTACTTAAAAGTATTTTCAAGTGAAAACTGACCCGTTAAGTAGTTGGTAGTACTTAGATACACCAATAAAAAAATAAACAGACATATTTCGCACGATTGATGGGCCACTGTTGTAGATGAGAAGTTGGGATTGTATATTAGAGAAATTTGAATGTATAATACGTATCTTTACGTATACACTTTGAAAATAACATTAAAATCCGTGCAACGTATTATGCTTGCAGCGTCGCAACCAGGATTTATTTCCAGAAAGTAGGATGGGGGGAGGAGCAGTCGGAATTTCAAATATGCACCTCGGCACACATTATTAGTCTTGTAAATCTTAACGCCCTTAAAAATACCTCGCATGCTTCTATTAAGGTCGTAAAATAAAACGGTACACGATACAAGTCATATAATATAGAAACTCACCGTCGGGGCGGTTTTTCAAAGAAGTTTTCTGTGTCCAAACACGGACACATTGGAAACTGGCATTGTACGCCCGGCGCAGAGTGAGATTTTGCATGCCGCGTGTCCGCTATAGAAATCATCGACGGCGAACGAGCGGATTAGTCGATTTCCTAATAAAATATTATGAAACATTCTCACTGGGGCGAGGGGACGGCAGGTTAACCGGGAAAAATCCGGAAGTCGAGGGCAAGGTTCGGTATATCCGGGGCACGTTTGGACGCCGGCCGCGCGGCGTGGATATTCCGTAGAATAAAAAAAAAAGAAAAAGAAAAAAAGAACGACCGCTTAACAGCCGTCGTATCTACCGCACTTCGGCACCGGTTCGACAATCCGTATCGATTCCCCTCGAACACACAGTAATTAGGTGAACTCTGGCGGTGGTCCCGATAATCCGAATTGTAATACACGTGTATTATTACACGCGCGGACTGCATTACGGGATACACGTCATTTATCGGGCGTCGATCGTACGACTTTACGCGTATCGAATAATTTAACGATTTTTCGGCCTCATTAAACCGTTCGGTATGATAATCTAGTAGAAGACTAATTAAACCGCCGGCCCGAGCATACCTCAATATTGGTATTGTGTAGGTTAACGCGGTCGAAACCGTTTCGGTTCGCCGTCGCGTCCTGTGAAAAACGTCGGCTATTTAGAATTGTGTATAAAAAATCATATACGTTAAATAAATGATATAATTAATAGCAGAACGCACACTATTTTCACCCGCCCGGGCTATTAAAAAACATACAGTCATAATAATAATATTACTATTATCGTTATTATCTTATAAAATACTCGTCATCGTTAATATATTATATACGCGCTCTCTACGTTACACACACGACGAGACCGAACAAGTTACGCGGTTATACGCACACACATATGTATTACGTTATTATAGTACAGATATACACGTTCAATATCTTCGAACGGAATCTGTGTAGGCGCTCTCTGTTACCTATATTATAATATACAACGCGTCTTATTAAAAAAATACTCTCCGTTATTGAAAAATTCCAGCGATACCAATGCGGCTTTTTCACATAATATTATTATTATTATTATTATTATTATTATACACACCGGATCGCGATAATTATTATCGTCGTCGTTTCCTATATTATAATGTGTGAGCGATGTATAAGTTAATATCACGATGATAATATTCTATACCTATACGTAATAATAAAATGTCTGTACAAGTATACGTCGTAAGTATCTATCGTCACGATGCGTACCAATATTACCGTTCACAGAGAACGTTCCTATACCGTCTTTTGTGACGGTGAAAACTAATGACTCCTCGTTATTATTATTATTGTTTTTAGATTCGGAACGGCGCGGCGATAGATCTACTGGTGTCGCAATGGTTTTTAGATTCCGAGTGAAGCTGGTTTTACAATGATGCTTATATTTTTTTTTTCTGCGGGAAAACTTTTCTACCAGAAATCTCGCTGTAGTTTATAAGTGTGGATGGTTTTTTGGAAAGGTAATCGGACTGTGGAGGAGTTTTCCTAACAAATAAGAAAAACCCGGAAAAAAAAACTGGAAAATGTACGAAATGTATTAGTTAAATATTTTAGCATTTCAGCCTTTTAAAATTTGAAAAACCTAAAAAAAAAAAATGAGAAAAATATAAGTAAAGTATCGGGTATAAGTTAAAATATATTACGATTTAATTTACTCTTAGCACTACTTTTCTACCAGAAATTTGCTCCAATTTATAATAACAGCGTAGTTTCTAAGAAGAAACTAGACTGGAAAGGAACATTAAGGAGGTCATTTTTCAATTTTCTCAGGAGTTTTCTAATCAAGTGTGATAAACCGACACAAAACATGGGAAAATCGAGAAAAAGGTAGGAAAACTGGGAAAATCGGTATAATATTAAATAAAATTATTAAAGAAAATATAGCCCATTTAATAATTGTATTATAATGCGACAAATATACTTTTGACAAAGCATCGCAATAAACTGAACTCCGGTCAGATTCGTTTTATCGTAAGCAATGGTTTATCGTTGCCTATAGGTATACATTTTACAAGTTTCTCCGATTTTCAAGTATAGCAGTGTTTTTGATACAAAATGTTCTCTGGATGGTACTCTAAAGAGGTAATTTTTTTGAAATTCTCAATAATAATATTCGAGATAATGTGGAAAACTTATTAAAACTAATCAAAAATAAGGTGTACATTGGCAACCGTTTTTTTTATTTATTTTTCGTTATTATTAAGTTTTTATTAGTTTAATATTTTTTAAACAATCATTGTTGTCATGGAAACGCACATTGTTGTAATCATTTCACAAAAAAATATGAGACATTTATTGTTGACGAAGCAACACTATCAACCGTTCAGAATCATTTTTTCGTTAACAATATATGGTTTATCGTTGCTTACGAGATATTCATTAAAATCGGGTCTGTATCCTACCTTCCCGACTTTCCACGTATAGCAGTGGCTGCGCCAGCGTGCGGAGTACGTCCGTCCTTTTTTAAAATATTCCTGATGAGATGCCAAGGGAGGGGGGGGTGGAGGGGTGGTTGGACGAAAAAAATGAAAGGATATCAACGTGTCCATTGTCGCGTATATCGCATACCCCGCAGTTTTTAAAGCGCGTAATATATTATAAATCCGAAAGCGGTCGTTGGGTATTTTTTTTTTCTCTTTGTACACGCGGTAACGAAATATATTGTGCGGCCCGTACGGGATACGGTTTTACGAAAACGATTTTACGACGCGTTGGATCGTAAACGGCAAAAATCATCTCGCGCGTACTGGACCCGCACGTAGATTAGGCAATAATAATAATAATATTATAAATCTCCGTTTTCATATAATACTATCGTACACAGCGACAATCGATTGCACACGATACACGGACCGACGGACGAGAAAATCTCCGTCGCGACGCGATACAATAATGATAATAAATAATAATATCTTATAATTTAATATCGTACGAGTACGCATTATAATATGGAGAACGGCGAGAAACGTTTTTAAAAAAAAAAAAAAAAAACCTCTTTCCGAGCCGCCTGTGGGGATTACGATAATACATTACGGTTATTATCGTTATTCCCGTGCGCGATTCTGCGGGGTTAATCCCGCTGAACTAACGCGACCAGGCTTAAAAAGGCCCTTTTAAAATTGTATACAAACCTACCGTTACGGGCGTATAGGTATGTTCCGAGGGGTTTCCGCTCCATTGATGAGAGAGAGAGAGAGAGAGAGAGAAATCACATAAGCTGTATCTGTGTACGGAGGCATTATACAGCGGAACGTAATAAAAAAAAAAACTAAACAATTGATAAAATACTAAAATATTACGTACCGTGGCGTCTGTCGTATTTCCGCTTTACGAATATTTATTTTCGGAAAATTTTACACTTTTTTTTTAAGGTAATATTTTTGTTGTTATCTCTTAGTGGCCGATGAGTATAGCGACTAGTCCATTTCCAGTGGCCCGTAACACTAGTCTCCTCGGAAAACGTTTTTTTTCGGTCAGCACTCCGATCTGTTCGTGTCATTACTTGCCCGTTCGTATTTTATTTGAAACATTTATCGAAGTTTCAAACAGTTCACCCTCTAGATGGTTTTTATCGAAAATATTTTTTCGAATGATATACGAACAAGTACAAAAAATATTACTCGCACCGTACCTTACAAGATGCGGATTAAATGCGGCCGGTAACATTTATTTAAAAAAAAAAAAAAAAAAATGTCTACGATTCCTAACAGTTATTTCTATGCAATTAAAAAAAACTAACAAAAATTGTCGACACATCGTTTTTATTTTGTTAATCATTTCTAAGCTACTCCCCTCAGAATAGGTTTTTTCATTTTCAATAATTTAGCTGTGCTGCGTAAAAACGATTTTCCGGCATACGGTAACGACGACTCGTTAAAATATTCGAATTAGTCCACTTATTGCTGTCGTTTAATCCGGGAGAACTCGTTTGACTAAACTTTTTATAATCTGATCAAAATTTACGGTGGCCTAACTATACAAAGGTTATTTTTAAATGTATTTTACATGTTATTTATTTTTTTTGTCATTGTATTCAAAAATAACTGACATTTTTTTTAATTTTTTCAATTCAGATATTTTTGGGGAAGGAGGGAGTTTTAAATACAATTTAGATTCCTCGTGTTTTGTCCATAAATTTGTAATACTACAGTTTTTCGGTGAATCCTTTAAAATATTGTCTTGGTTTATTTTTAAGAGTTCAGTATGATCAATTTTAATTGAAATATTTGTCTAGGTTGCCGAAAGTTAATTGAAAAAAAAAAGCCGAATTCGCAAATTATATTATAACGGCAGGTTCAGAACTTTAATTCGAGACTTTTAGATTTTAAGTGGGGCAAAAAAATGTGTGATTTTACAAAGATGTTTATTTTTTTTTTATTTTTTTATCTGTGCGTAAACTTTTCTACCAGCGATTTCGCTCCAATTAATAACGATAGCAATGTTTCTGAATGGAAATTCGACTGGAAAGGTACATTCCGGGCGGTCATTTTTCAATTATATAAAATTAACGTTGTTTAATTTAACCGTACACGCATGGGTTGTGCACCGCGACTGTGCGGTGCAAACTATGAACCGTTACGGGCTTCGGGTAACCACCGATAACCGTAATGTTATTGTCGATCACAGTGCGCTCGCCGTTCGCAGTGTTTTGACTTTGGTCGCGTCACGTTAGGGTTACACCGGAGGAAAAAAAAAAAAAATTACAAAGGAACGGCGGACTATATGAATACGACCTCGACAATCGTGTGCGGTCGATACGGCACAATCGGGTTCCGCGCATTAGTAAACTCTGCGGCGCGATCGGCCCGCGTCGTGTGATACCGACGGCCCCGGCCCGGCACCGTTGCGCAACGCGATGTCCGCAGTGCCGGGCCCTTTTATTCCGCGGTACGCGGCGGCCGTGTGCGCGCGGCGACGATACCATTACCATAACGCGGCGACGAGAGAAAACGACCTTTTCGTGTGCAATAATGTGTACCGCGCATAAAGGGTCGCGCGGCGAACATTAATAACGGCCGCGTCGTCGCCGATCGCGCGTTGCCTTCCGACGATAAGCCGTGTCCCTTTTCATAAACACACACCGCGCGCGCACGCGCGCGGGCGCGGCCCGTTCGCTCTCTTCGCCCTCTCGCGCGCTCGCCGCAGCTATTATTATTATTACCGGTTTGCGTACCGCGGTCGCGGTATCGCGCGACGACTGACTGTACTTAAGTTCGCGCGCGGACGGCACCGATAACGACGTTACGCGTTTCTCGGCCGCCGCGCCGCGCCCCCGGCCGGCGCACGTACAAAACACACCGTTATCGTCGTAACGCGCCCGTAACCGTTCGGGCCGCACCCCGCCCCGTACACGCCGCGGTACGCAACCGCCGCCCCGCGGTACCGTAATCGTTATCGTTATTGTTATTGGCATTGTTATTTCGCCTCGCCTCGCGCGCGCGTGTGTTTACGCGTTAAATTACGAAATGACGATCCGTCCGCGTCCGCCGCCCCGGGAACGCCGACTCTCCGCCGACTCCCCGCGCCCTTTTCCGATTACCGCGGCGACGGCGACGGCGACGACGGCGGCGTTCGGCCCTTTGCCGCTCCGCTCTCGTTCCGCCGGGCCCCGTTCGTTCCGATTACAAAGCGCGAAACGATAGTGTAACGCGCGGCGAGCGTATGCTAATTCAATTCATCACGCGCGCGCGCGCGCGCGCGTGTATAAACGTTTTTAATTAACGCCGCCGCGCCCCGTACGTCCGCGCCACCCGTCCCGCCGCCGCCACCCCCGACCCCGCAATAATCGTAATAATATTCTATAGCGCCGCGCGATCGTCACTTTACATATGGAATTGTTACCGGTGTTGTTATTGCGCCGCGATTCGCCCGTGTCCGCCGCCGAATAAACGGACACGAACGACCGCGACGGGCGCGCGTCGGCTACGATTTGACGGGTGGCCCGGGGGCGACCAGAACGATTTGTGCGTACGCACGCACGCGGGGGTCGGCTCTAACGCTACAATATTGCGCACCGCGGTCATTTTAAACGTACTTCAATCGATGTTTCAACAGTTTTTAATCGATTGCACTTGTACACACACACGTCCGTCGGGCCGGGCATTATCGCAATAACGAATATCGTCGAGTCGAAATCTTACGCGTTGAGCGGCTGAACGGTACGGTCCGTACGATTGACGGATCGTTCGCGTATGATAATTTATTACGCGTTCGAAATGTTTAAAAAAAACATCGTAATCCATAATTGCTAATTGTTAATGTTTTACGAGATTCGGTTTTCTACTGGACAGTGCGAACTTTCGCAATATAATTGCGCGAATCCGTGAACTGTTTGCAATGGAAAGAATTTAATTACTGTTTCCGAAATAATAGACGGCGGTAATTTACGAACGATTGATGAAACAGTGAAATAAATTACTTGTGAGAAATTTGAAACCCGGGGGTGCTAACACCCTCTAGTGCTAGAGCACCCCATTATGTGCGCCTATAAGGACGGCTATTGCACCGGTCTTGTATGACGCCACGACGAGCCGCGGTGTTTTTTTTTTATGGAGGTGGGGAGAGGGGCAACTACAAGCGAGACAGACGTTTTTTTATGCATCTATGTTACAAAAACGATTATTGTACGCGTTTATAATATTATAGTTCTCGTACGGATGCGACGCATCGCCTTTGTTACGTTATCTCCGAATCGAATACACAATACTAATATCGGAATTGTAAATTTCAATAATTACGTCAACGGCCTTTAAAACAGATATCGATATTATTTCCCGGTTTTTTTTTTCTATTTATCGGGAAAACTCCTGGGAAAGTCGAAAAATGACATCCTTAAAAAATTACCACTCCAGGAAATTTCCTTTCGGAAAATATGCTATGTTCGATACTTCGGATAAAGATTTCCGGTAGAGTTTTTGTACGCGGGATAAAAAAAATAAACACCTTTGTAAAACCGACACATTCTTCGCAACACTCGGAATCCAAAACGTAAAATATAATATTAGATTCGTTTAGGACATTTGTACAAATATGTAATTGATTTTCCGTATTACTACCACCCGACAATAGTCGACCTTCTGCGTACCATCGCGTTGCCTGCCACGGGCCGTCAAAAGCGCGCGTAAAACAGTTTTAAAACCGTTGGTTTACGTCGGCATAGAATTTTTCGGAAAACGGCTACAGGTATCCAAGCGCTAAATTGAATTTTTTCGGCGAATTATTTAAAAGACGCAATATGGTAGAACGTAAAACGATATTGAAAATGTTGATTAACGTGTCGACGAAAAATATAACCGTGATTACTATAAAAATACAGTCTACGTGTTCTTCTCCTTCTTCTCCTTCGCCTCCGTCTCAACGCTTTGGGATCGGTCGCCCCTTTTTCTAAACGTCCACTCGACTCGGTCTCCCTACCTCGTATGTACCGGCTCTACGTACATCATTCTCAATCCGACCACTTCTTGTTCGGTCTTCCTTTTCCACTGTTTCCCCGCACGTTTATTCTCATTACACTTCCTGCTGTTTCCGATTCCGCACTCTCGTCGTGACACGCCCAGACCATCTCTCGGCCTATTTCGTCTGATTTCGCTCACTAACGAATACGCGCCTAAGCTACTCCGACGCACGAATACGACGTTCATCGTCCTATCACACGAGGATTATAATTTCTGCTACATTCAGCACATTTCCCGTTCTATTTTTCTGTCTACCGGCCAACACTGTGCATCGCCATCGTCGGTCTCGCCACACTTTTATATAACGTACCTTAAGTCTCGTTGGAACATTCTCTCGTCACGTAAAATCACCCGATTGCGTTTATTTCCACTTTATTCAACCGCTTATGTGTCAAACCGTTCCGGTGTACAAAATATCCTGGGTTCTTAAAACTCTGAACCGCGTCTATTACGTATCCGCTTATTGTCATTAGCTGTCCTCCGAAAACATATTTAATACGTTTTCATTATTTATTTTGACACGTCTTATACCGTGTACAAAGTAAAGTCGTAGAAATCGTAATAGTACAATAGTGTGACGTACGCGAGCCGAGTGTTCTTACAACGTTTGTGTTTTTCGGTTTTTTTTTTATTGCGTTTCGAAACTGTGTTGCGGGCGATATTATTATTATTATTTTTTTATCTCTCGTAGATACGTGTATAATAAAATGCACGTACCTGCGAGAGAATAATAACAGCGCACGCATAGCGTACAACACCCGAACGTGTAAAATATTTTTATTTATTTTTTCGGAGAGAGGGGGGTGGGAGGAGGAGAAGGAGAGGGAAGTGGTCGTTTGTTTATTATTATTGTTAAAACCGTTAAAATGCCGTAAACTTCGCCGCGGCCCGTCCCTCGGTCAAGTGTACCTAAAACACCGCCCGTAATATTGGACGTATAGGCACCCATAACAAACGGCACGGAAAAAAAAAATAAAATAATAATAAAAAAAAAAATAACGTGACAGGTACGCGACGGCCGGGATACAGTCAGTTCGGACGGAGGAGGACATTGACGGTTCTCGGCTAATATGATATTGAATTCGTAATGGCCGGAGCGGTAAACGTAGACAAAAATATATATCGATAAGTGTGTACACCGCACGGTCGGACGGACGGGGGCACAAATGGGGCGAAAACCGGATAACTCCGACCGCGTTTTGTTTTAGGTACTGTTTTTGATTTTTTTTCGCGTTTGCGCCCGATGCCCGTAGTATCGTGTGATATTGTTATCGTGCCATCGCTCGCGCGTGTACCCGTATATAATATACCGGCTAATCGCCGCTGAAATCAGTCCCTTGATTTTTTCGGGTTTTGTTTTTTTTTTTTTGTACAATACTATAATAGCTGATACCTAACAATAGCTCGACGGATAGAAAACAACAACAACAGCATACACCGTATAATGTTATACGCTTCTCTCTCTCTCTCTCGATATTATCCGTTTTCGCCTATAATTTATGGCTCGGAAACGTATACGACATGTACCCTACTATGCACGCGTATATATCGTAATACACTTTAATAATATCGCGTTTGGAGGCTTTTCGAATTAGTGTAATAATATTATCGCAGGTATCTATAATAATTTTCGCTCGCGTGTACGATTCGCTTTGTATACGCTTTGTGTATGTATGTATATATATGTATGTGTATTATAAACGCACTGACGCGAGTTTAACCGAAATTATGATTTTTTTTTTCTCTTTGTTCGGCATGTCGAGGGCGCAAGCCGAACAACAAACACGATCGTCAGCCGATACGCGTTTTTGTACAATATTTATAAATGTATGGAATTTGTTTGATTTTATCCCGCGCGATTCGGCTCGTTTGATTTCACATGAGATATCTATTGCGGATACCTATCGTCGGTCCGCCGTTATACGCCTATTATAATTATAGTCCATACGACTCCGTACGTACAAATCTATCCGCTTTGTCGACACTATACATATTATACAATATGATATTACGTTCAAATAAACAATACGCAATACTCGTCTGCCGGAATCGCGTACTAAAAAGAACTGCAGCACTTATATATTGACAACGAAAATATCCGTCGTAATTTATCATGAGTGATTTGCGTCAACGGATAAATACACAGGGACGGATACGGGGGGTGGGGGGTGGGGTAGGAACTCGGACATATTATTTATCCAATTTATTTATTTTTTTTTGTTTTACATAATTCTATAGACCCTGTGATATTATTATATTTCACTTACACGTACGCACGATAATATAATATATTACACAAATCTATTATTCCAATATTGTAATTTCGTAATTACGTGTTAATTGTTGACACCATCGCAAGAGTGCGTTACGTCAACACCGAAGTTAGTCCCGGACAATCGCACATAGATATTGCGGTTGGTTAAAATATCGTGTTGCTATAGTCATAACCACAGACATTGTGATTGTATTTGTGTTGTAAACAAATTGTCGAGCCCCCTCCCCGCCGGATCTTTTCTCTGAATCCGTGCACGGGTATACATATACTAAGGTATTTGGGTTTGCTTTACATCACACGTGCACCAAGCGGATTCTGCAATGTTCGCGGACGGCAATGGTAATAGAGTGGGCAGTGGAGGTAGGAGAAAGCGAATTTTGCGGCTATTTTGAAAACAAAAACATGTACTCAAAATAAGAAAAAAAGGGCATAAAAACATGTATATCTGTATCGATGTTTTAAAGGTTAAACACATCGCAGCTCAACTAGGTTATCATATAGTCCAATCTAGTTTGCATCGTAAAAGACTTCGGCCGAATTAGTTTGGCCTAGTATAAACTAGTTTATCCTGAAATCAGTTCCATTTTCCCGGCCCCCCCTCTGTAATTTCGGAACAAAATAAACTTTATTCGTTTTTGCTTCGTTTGTACTAGTTTGTGTTTTTTATCCCGTCGTTTATGCTCAACCCCTTCCCGAGACAAACTACATTGAAAGTTTGAGGATAAAATGTATCCCCAACTAATTGCTTTTGTAAAACAAAATTCTTTTGTCTCGTGCGTCTGTTGACAACTCCAACATAATTCATTTTACCTCTATAATCGTTAACAGTATTGATTTGCTAGAAAACACCAAATTCATTATCATAGTCAAATATCATTTTTAATGAGTTGTTTTATTTTATTTGAAAACCGTATACAAAGCCATGTTAAGCCGTTTTACAATAAGTTTTGAACAGTCTATTTTGATATACATTAAAATAATTTAGAACCAAAGAAGTGCGCATGTAATCGTATATGATGTTCTCATACTTTTCATAAAAAATTATTAAAAACACGTACTTATTGAAATAGCGTCAAGTAATAAAACAATTGAAAATCTATATTATTACTTTATAATAAATATTAAAAAAAAAAAATAATAATAATATGAAGATAAATTGATCAGTTTATACAAACAAACAGCATATACATTAGTACTTCGATAGATATTAATATTATACATTTATATATTGTAAAACCAACACATTCCTCACTTCACTCAGAATCTAAAATAGTTGCCAAAAACATAATATTTAAGTCGGTGTGCGAAACTGCAAACAATTGCCCCCTCGTTCTACTATAATAATGAGTTTGATTTTTTCTGACAATCAAAATCGTTCACGACCATAGACCACAGAAGTAAAATTGATTATGTGGAGTTGTGAACAGACTATGCTTCAGAGAGGATTTTATTAATCTGGGATAAAGTTTCATTTGTTTGCATAATATATTGTCTTAAATATTAATGTTTTCAAAAAACTTACAGAACTATTATTGCAGTACTAAATAAAAGATCCTTATAAATTTGTCGTAAAGTTCAACAACTGGTGTAAAATTAATGTCTTAGGAATTTAGAATGGTTTTTAGTTTCTAATTTTAATCTATTAAAAACATTTTATAAAAAATTCATAAGAAACTTTTATTTAGTAAATATAAAGTACGAAATTTACGGCGCACTTCATCAAATTTCAAAAAACAAAAAAAAATGTTATCTCTATAGCTAAAGACTACCCTACTATGCACATTACAACATATTTTTGTGTTGCAATAAAAATAAAAAATTGTTTCTCAGTATATCATAAAAGATAAATAATGTATTCAAAATTCACTATCATAATAAAGAATTGTTAATTTTTATGGTTTAGTATTTTAGATTCGAGTGAAGCGAAGAAGCTTATGGTTTTACAAAGATGTTTATTTTTTAATTTTTTATCTGAATCAATTTTTTTATCAAACATCTTGCTTAGATTTTTAAATGTAGCACCTTTTCTAAAAGACAATCGGTGTCGGAAGGTACTTTAAGAAGGTCAAGTTTTGATTCACTCAAGAGTTTTCTAGTCAAATTTGAAAAACCAAAAAAAAAAAAAAAACGAAGGATAAACGGGAAAATATAAAAAAATATAAATATTAGTTAAAATATATTACGGCCTTCTTTTTTTCTGTGAACAATTTTTCTAACAGAAATTTTTCTCCGATTTACAATGAGAACACTTTTTCTGAAAGGAATTCTGACTAGAAAGGTACTTTAGAGAGATCATTTTTCAATTTTCCCAAAAGTTTTCTCAGCAAACGTGAGAAACCGAGGAAAAAACACGGGAAAACCGAAAAAAACGTAGAAAAACTGGGAGAATCAGTAAGTTTAAGCAAATATTATTGAAGAAAATATATAAAGCCTATTTAATTATTTTATTATTATATGAAATATATATTGTTGACAAAACATTACTATCAACTGAACTTCGCTCAGAATCGTTTTTCGTTAGCAGTGGTTTATAGTTGCTTGCAAGTTTACATTAAATTACCTATATAACAGTGGCTACACTCTTCCTTTTTCCCTAGGACATCTTTTTTATTAGTTATTTAATAACTATAATAATTCTTGCGTGTTCTTAATTTTTGAATTGTTTATAAGTAAAAAAAAAATGAGCTACAAGACTGACGGGACTTTTGATTCCAGACCGTAGATGACCATCGGGATTTAAAAGTCTCAGAATTAAAAGGGAAGAATAAAGAACCGAAAAAAAAAACAGAAATACGCCGTTACTTAAAATTTGTATGCAAATTGAATTATGAAAAAAAAAAAAAATGATTTTATAATGTATTTCAAACATTGATCAGGAAAAGGTTAATAGGTTTTAGGGAATTCTGCAGATTTTCAATTATACATTATACATTTATAACGACATTTAATTAACGGCACCCGGCTCAAACAAATAAACAAAAAAATTGACACTGTTTTTATTTTCCGTTTTTAGAGAAGTTTTCAGCATCTTTTTAATGATATTTCACTAAAAGGCATTTTTTTTTTTTTTTTCAGACATTGTTCGATAGTTTTCGGGGGTATTACCATATTATAAGTATAACTGCGGTGCAAAGAAATCGATGGGCGGCAATAGACGATTTATCGTTTCGTTCGTGTATGTAGATAAAAAAAAAATAACAGAATAGGAAAACCGTTCGCAATAACAAATCGTCCATAACATTATCGACGTACTTGCAGCACATGTCGGTAATAGCCGAGGCTATTCGGAAACTAAATGACGTGATATTTTGTAAAGTATAATAGGTTAGGTAGGTAACTGTACTACTACTATATGCATGTATAGATTCACTCTCTGTGTATAGGTATATTATGAGCAATATACCGTTTATTCAGTGACAGGCAAATAACATAACTACATATAGTTATTTCAGATTTAAAACACGAAAAGGCTATAAATTTAAGAAAAAAAAAAAAAAAACCGAATTAAAAAACCCAAACGAATGCCATTATCATAATATGGAATAGGAAAACGTGTACTACGAACGCGATATAATTTCGCCGCAATAATATTATTCGGTTGCGGGCCGCGCGCGCGTGATGGCTGGTTTTTTTTTTAATAAAAATAAATTGACGAACAATATCCGTTTCCACGCGACATGTCGTAAAACGGCTATAATGGATTTCCTCAATAATAATATTATTATCTTGTGTACATGTATACATTTACAGGTACCGACTAACCGAATCGATTGCTTACACGGCACATTAAGCGTTTTCCCTAATAATTCTATAACGGGTACAATATGATATAGCGCCCCACGAAGGAATATCGACTCGAATAAAAACACGGACACGCGGGCGAAGTGGAATTTTAACTTGTAATATTTCGTTCGTATTATTCGTTCGTCGACGTTTTTCGCCGGATTTGAAACCGTGCAGTCACTTTCGAGACGCGTGATTATTTCGGCCAGACAAATGCGCGTCGCGTAATAATTATAACACCAGTCGCGGGTCAGAACAGAGTCGCGTCTTGTGACGGACAGTGTCCGGTGCCGACACGCGTTCACGCCGGAAACGTACGTTTCGTTTCCAGCAGAAAATACAAACATTCCAGAGCCCCGCGCCGTCGTCAATATTGAATATGCGGACGAAACCCGAGGGTCCGAAATTATTATTATTAAATAATAAATTGTGCACATTTTGATGCGGCCACGACTCGATTGGTCGTATTATTCTTTGGCGGTGTCGCCGTGCTTCTTTCGAACGACGATAATGCGATTTTTTCCGTGCGCGCGTGATCGCGACATTGCGCGTGTACGAGGTACGTTTTCGGCCGTTACGATACGTACACACCGGGGATGGCGAAACGGTCGGTCGGGACCGTCCGCGGCCGGTATAAACGTCGATCGCCCGTTGTTAGAACTCGTTTTTTTTTTTTTTTATAGAATTCGTTGATAAGTCGCGATTGCCGATCGTTTTTATCTTAACGTATCGTTACGATTGTTGTCGATTCACCAAGTATAATACAATTAAACGGCGTTCATACCGGCAACCGTGCGATAAAAACCATTATTTAACTACACACTTTGGTTTTATTGTTCGTATACATTTGACTGTTATCGACTGCGGCGTGATTGCGGACGTGGTGTCGGGGGGCTGCGAAAATCGCCTAAGGTCGCAAAGACCTACGGACGACCCACACCCCCAACATTATAAAAAACACATAATTTTTCAATACAATCAAATTATTAATGTAAAATACATTATAAATCTATATAATTCTTTTTACGGGTACATATTATTAAAAACTATTAATCATAAATCACGCAATCTTTTACAGTTAAAATAAAAAAAATTCGGAATTTTAAATATTAACTGTTTCACTGTTGGTCTCTGCTTTAATGTATTTAAAACAATGAATTATGCATTTGTCGGTTATTTCAATTGTTGTTTAAATATTGTTTTACTTTTTAATGCTTAATAATTAAAATATTCCATAACTTAAATCAAAAAAAAAATAAAATCAAATATTGTATGAGTAAAAATAAGACTGAAAAGTTTGAAATCTAAAATAGATTTATTTCTATTTAATTTATAATAGCGAAATAGTGAATTGTAAATTTTAATCAGTTGTATTGTCATCGGTAGAGTATTGTTAATATAATATATTTTCATTTTTATCATTTCTGACTTTTTTTTGTTCGTAGTTAAATAATTACTTACTCACCTACCAATTTAAATTTTTTTTTTTTACTAACGAAAAACTATGATTACTACAGAAATTTTAAAAGTTGCAAATCAATGCGTTTGCACACCTTGCGACCCCTCAATTTCGCCGCTGATTATTAAAATATCTATTAGGTAATTTATAATAATACGTTTTCGTTAAGAAGTCGATCCTCAAAGGAAAAATATATTCTTATAGTCGATCTCTGCCAAAATAAAGTTTGGCCACCCCCTATTCTATCACTGTTTTTCGAATGTCCTTTAAAATGTATTGAAATCGACTCACAATGTCATTTTTATTTGCAATTTTTCCAATATTTTTATTTTATTCCGTACACCGTGTGTAAACGCATAATATGTATGATGCATCGACTTTTTGTTTTTCTCTTTTTAAACACTCTGTTTTGGAAACAAGCGGGCTGGGCAGCAGGTGGGTAATCAATGTCACATGTTAGAATATCGTTATAATCTCGGTAAAAATTACAAAACCATTGTGGTTTTACTGGTATGTTTTTAGTCACACACATACACACACACACACAAACGCACGCGCATCAAACCGATATTATTATACGTTATCGTCACTATTACGCTCGGAATACTTTTGATAGTGAATTGTCATTCCGTTTGCATATTGAAAATATATCCTGACAAAGCACTTACATTTTTACGCTTTGTCAAGGGGGTTCAAACGTTGGTTTTAAATCATCCGCGTCCATTAAATCCCTTTATTGTTCTCAAGTTCTCGGTATATTTTGGAATAAGGTGTAAGGTAGAGTTCTATCACTTTGATTGACGAGTGTCGGCTAGAGCGCGTTCAGCGGAAATTCCTTAAGTTTTGCGCGCATGTTTTGAAAATTGATTGCCACTCGCACGATAACTCGCCTGTTCTTCGTGCCATTAATTCAAAATATTTAGCCGATAAAAGAGCAAACCGCACTCGGCTCGGAAACGATTTTAGTAAACATCGACAACGGTTTACCGTCGATTACCGATACACACCATACATGCCCGCGTCCGTATCCAACCCATGTCATCCCGACTTTCCACCTACAGCAGTGGCCGCACCCACGTGCGAAGCATGCCCGTCCTTTTTTATTTCTTTCTATTATTATTGTTATTGTTATTATAATGTTTCCTCTGTACCGGTTTCGCGTGTTCATCGCGCGCGCATTGTCCGTCCCGAGCCGTTTATTCCGCGTCGGAACGGTCCGTCGGGCGAAAAACTTGTGCCGCGACCGATTCCGCGTTCGTCGTTACCTCGCCTACGGACATCGAACAAAACGATATTGAAAAACGGAAAACCGTACGTTTTGCGCGCGTCGTTCGGCCAACGCCTCGCGCGGGGGGGGGGGGGGGGGGGTAGTGGAAAACGCGACCGCGCACCAGCGTATACGGCGCGGTGCCGAACCCGGACCGGGAAACGGTGTACGATTACTTGTACGACGATATCGCGCGGTAAACATTATTTAATAATAATAATTTATTGGCCAAAAAGAAAGTACAATTTTTCATTGATTAATGATTGTATATATACATATAACATGGTTAGATGGCCCATCTCACCACTGAGGATAACCTCTTTATCGGTGTAGATGGAGTACTGTTAGGAACTAAGTTTGTTATTATTGTTATTATTGTTATTATTATAACGACGATGGCACGCGGTACGCGTTGTGGGCGTACGCGCGCGTTACCGGGGTACGCGTCACGACGGTTTCCAATGCCGCGCCGTCACGACGCGTGTTCGTATTTTTTATTTTTCGTTTAGAACGCGATCGCGTCGTCGCTATGCGCGGATATGGTATTACCGGGAAAAGGACAAAAAAAAACAAAAAAACAAAAAAACTACTAAAACAATTGTATCGCGCGCCGCGTACAAACGCGCGTCGGTCGTCGTTACGGACGCCGCGGAAAACGCGCGTCCATTACGGTAACCGGACGCACGGGCGGGCGGCGTGTCATTAAAACGCGATTTCGCCCCGCCGCCGCCGCCGCCGTTTCTATCCGATTTGGAGGCGGCGTGTTGTTGGCGTCGCCGTCACGCGGCGGGCCGCTGCGACGGTAACGAGCCCGGCGGCGGTCGCCGCGTACCGCGTCGTAACTTGCGCGCGCGTGTAGTGCGGGACGGGGCCGCGCGCCGGGGCGCAGACGGCGCCGTCCGCCGACGTCATTAAAACGCCATTTGCGCGCGCGTTTCCCGCGTAAATATTTACGCCGGTCTCGCGTCTCGCGGCATTCGTCGTACCGCCGGCGCGTAATTGCGCGCGCGGGGCGAGCCGAACGGTCCGTTTTGTACGTCGGACGGCGCGTATTTTCCGGGGCGGGTGGAGGCGAGTCAGGTGCTCGGAATAGGAACGGGACGTCTATTCGTCACTATCGTCGTTATTATTGTTATCGTTCCGCGGACAACGCATTTCCGCGCTCCTCGATTCGCCCGCGTGAGCACCGTTTCTGAAAGTGAATTTTCGCCACGGCACGGTATTCCGGGGAGGTCGTTTGTTTTGTTTTGTTTCCCCCCCGCCCACCCCCGATGTTCCGAGTGCTTTCCATAACAATCGGGAAAAACGGGTGAATTCATACGAAACGTGCATTATATTATTTTCGATTTCGTTATTATGTCGTGGTTCGGCAAGATGGGTAATTCCGACAAGCGGGTACGGCAGTGTTATGGTATTAACTCGGATTAAAAACGGCCAAAATTAAAACGAAGGGGAAAATTAGGATCCCCGTCGGCGATCCGCGTCGAGCGCTAGAGAGGGCAATAACTACGGGCGTCGCGCGTGGGTTCCCGCGACCGTTTCGCGATTGCCGCGCTCGCGGCCGCGTCTCCGCTCGCGCCGTCGCGAATACCCGCGGACGACAACGGCCACAGCACGCGGGACGACGTATAACGCAACGCGCGCGTGTATACAAACGCGTACGCGGGAAAAACGAAAACGCGTACACGCGTTACAGAGATCCGCGCGTTAATAGCGAACGTCAGTAGTCGACGGCGGCGGCGGCGGCGGCGGCGGCGCGTATAAATGCGTTGTACAATTTACGAGCGCCGTACGGGTAAACGCGCAGAGACGCGATAAAATCGCCGGCGCGGAACGCGTGCGTTATCACTCTGAAATCGATATCTTTCCCGGCGCCGTCCGGCGAATCGATCCGTCTCTCCGATCGCGAACGCCGCGTAACGGCGACAAAACAAATTGCGCGCGCACGCGCGCCACATTACGTTCGTTTCGCCTCGTGAATGGTATCGCGATTCACGTCGTTTTGTCTTGATTTTGTGTCGTAGAGAAAAAAAACGAAAAAACGAAAAGTTCGTTTTCGCAAAACGCGCACAGAGTATTGCGCGCATTATGCGTTTACTCTACGGGCCGCGGCGTTCGCGCGGTTTTTTTTTTCTTTCGCGCCCGCCGCACCGTCCGCCACGCGCGAAAAGCCGCTCGCGTATTAGCGGAGTGCTCGTGCAACCTCTCCGGGTGCGGTATCCGCGACTTCGAGCGCCGCCGTTCCCCGTGACGTTGCGCAGTTTATGTACTGCCCCGTGGGAGTTCGGGGAGGGGGTGTCGGGTTTCAGAGAAACCCGAACAGGCTGGCGTCACGCGCCGCCTTTAGAACAGTGTTCGGGGGCGCTGCGGGAACGCACGTCGAACAGAGGCCCCAAACGGTGGTAACCGGAGGCTAGTTAAAATTGTACGTTTCCATCATTCAATTTAAAATTCGTAGACGTGTTTACGAAAAATATCGTATTACTAAATAGCGCGAATACCTATGGACATTACGCGGGAGCGCTTCATAAATTTCGCGGCGAACACTGGATTAGAAACCCGCAGGTTAGGTAGCCAATTAAATGCAATTTTTTTTTTTTGTACGATTAGCGTCATTTCAAAGTATTCTCAATGTCAATAATAATTTCAAAACTAATATTTCCACGTTCAATTCTTTCTATTGACGTCCGCCGCGACTCAGTAAGACAGTAGTTATATCGATAATGAAACGCCTATAATCACGCGCATAAGTGTTTTATTTTATAATGTCTAGATATTCCGGTACGGTTATTGTTTATGATTTTGGATTGTGAGCGGAGCGAAGAAGCTCGTGGTTTTACAAAGATGGTTTTTTTTTGTATCTACGCGCTACTGTTCTACCAGAAGACATGCTCACGTGATTTCTAAGTTATTTTCCTGGCATTATTCCCAATAAAAGGAAAAATGTGAAAAAAAAAAAACCGGGAAATTGTACGAAATGTATTAATAAAATATTACGATTTTTTTTTTCCTGTGCACAACTTTTCAACCGGTAATTTTGCTCCGACTTATAATGATAAGAATGTTTCCGAAAGGAAATTCACTAGGGGGATACTTTAAAAAAGTAATTTTTTGATTTTCCCAAGAGTTTTTTATACACAAAATATGGGATAGCCAGAAAAACGCAATAAAACTGGGAAAATCGTTGCAAAATTCAACAAATATTATTATAGAAAATACATATTATAGCCTATTTAATTATACTCGACTATAAAATAACTTATATATTGTTGACAAAACGTCTTGTGTTCAGTCGATAGTTCAACTGAACTCCGCTCAGAATCGTTGTTCCGTAAGCAATGATTCATCGTTGCTTATATTAAATAATCATTAACAAAGACGTTTTGTTTTTTCTTTGTTTTTTTAATTATTTTACCAGTGCACATTAAACCGTTTGTAAACATGTTTTTTATATCGACAAAGCATATTTTCGCGCTTATAACATTAAACACGCCTAAACCTTTTCTTAGAGCTCCCCTCCCCCCAAGAGGTAGCGACCCCATTGACGATGGGTTTTCCTTTTCTTTCTCTTTTCCTGTTCCGTGTACGCCGGCCGTTTCTCTATCTCGAAAACGCGCCGTGACACGATATCGTTACGCGCCGGGGGGTGGGGGAGCGGCGGCTGATTATTTGATAGGGGCGGTTTACCCATACCGGCGTGCGTAACATTGCCTGTATAACGAGACGCCCCGGGTATCGCGCGGTATTCGGGCTTGTGAGCGTTAGGTATACGGGGAATATCAGTAACACGGCGCGGAGAGAAACGATTTTCGCGCATCAACGCAATACAAACGGGGCCGTTTTTAAGGCAAGTGTAAATATTTTGGCGGCGGCGGTAACCCGGTTTCATTGTCGTCGGCTCGATGTTATTTCGGCCGGGGGTTTATTTTTTCCGCCTTTTCATACGGGCGTCGCGCGCTCGCGGAAACCGATTAACGCGGCGTATCAAAATATTTTCGGTGCCGTGATACGAAAAAAAAAAAAAAACCTATAAAAACGATTTGACGCGGTCTAAGAGCGTTATTATATACATTGTGCACACGTATACGTGATACGGTATTGTCGTCGCCGTACGAGAGACGACAAGAATAATATAATATTGAAACTCGGCCGTTACACATAATATCTCGTACAGGTATACGGGTATATAATTTCCGTCGCAGTCGTTTACCACCCGGCGGGCGGACTGGGCCCCGTAGTACACCTTGTACGTATAATATACGAAATATTACGTGTATATAATAATCGCGTGTGTGTGTGTGTGTGTGTGTGTGTATGCGAGTGTGTGTCGCGTAATGGGTTTCAAAAGGTGAACCTCGAAAAACGGATAACGTGATTACATCATGTACGAGTATAACAATAACAATAATGATAATATTATAACGCCGACGGTTTTTGGGTGGCCGCGCCGACGACGATAAAGTGAGCTGATTACACGCCGCGCACACCCGGGGCGCTGCGGGCGCGGGTCCGCGTCTCCACCGCCTCCCCCGGCGACTGCAGGGTGGTGTAGTGCGCGCGTGTGTGTGTGTGCGCGTGCGTGCGTGTGGACGTGGTGACGGTCAACACGACCGCGCGGGGCGCGCGCGTGTGTGTGTGTGTGTGTGCGTGTGTGCGTGCATGCGAGAGAGTATTGTGTTGTAAGTTTGTGTTTTTTTTTTTTCTTTTTCTTCTTCTTCTTCTTTTTCCGAATTTGGACCGTTACACCCCCGCTGGTGCGTAACAAATCGCCGACACACACACGCCGGCACCGGTGCAACTGCACTCCTCTCGCTTATATTATTATTATTATTATTATTATGACTTACACGCCGCCGCCGCCGTACACAATACGCGGTGTATAGGTAATAATATTTATATTTCGGCGGGCGGTTAGGACGAGGTGTACACAATAATAATGATAATAATAATAATATTATATCGAACCGTGATTGACCTTGGACGATATCGAAAAGCGGCGGGACCACCTCACACGCACCGCGCACAACGACAATAACGACGGATAATAACGTAATACCTTTGCACAATGCTAACGCGGGCGACGCGGCCGACGCGCGGTGTTTTGACACCTGGTCTCACAACAAGGCATTGTGTCCGCCCGCCCGCCCGGCCGGCCGGCCGCGTGCGTGCGTGCGTGCGCATCGCGTAGCCGCCGCACGGACGTCGTTACGCGCAAGAGTCCCGGGCCCGCCGACGCGGCACCCCGCGAGTTCGAGTGGCCGCGTCCGATGCCCGCGTACCGGCGGCGCGCCGTCCGAATTTCCATTTCGCGTCCGCGCGACCGAACGGTAACCCCCGCGGTCGTCGGCGTCGCGTATCGGCGGACGGGCCCGCGTCGCGCAGCGTTGCCGGACGTGTTTAGCCGGATTTCAGCCGGGTCCGTGTCCGGCGGGTCCGGGCCGGGCGACGATGAATCCGCGGGTCGGTCCGCGAGACATGATAATTTTTTTGCCCGGAGAATATTACGTAAGGCGCGACTGTAGCGCCCCACCCCTCCTCCCCCACACGACCACCAAGGACTCGGGAGAAAAGGCGAGTGGGAAATAGGGTGGAAAACAAACGGACAACGGCGATTTCGATACCGAAACGTACTTTACCTAGCGAATACCAACGTAACATGCCGTTTCGCCCCTAAAGATAAGGTTGAAATGAATGGTATTGTAAAATCGAACGCTCTCTAGGTCTATGTATAGGCAATTTCAATGAAAACAATAAACCGTGAACAATTCACCACTCGTTCGCTGTAGTTTTGGGCGCTCTCGAATAAAAATCGTTACTGCGGACGTATGCGGAGTGTACGGAACAGTCCGTCGGGAACACTCCCGAATTCCCGGTAGGCCGATTCGCTGCTGGACCGAAAATGCCATTCGGTCGAATGGTTTTCATTCGCGTTATTCACGGTAATTTTTGATCCGCGCGATGACCGCCGAGAAAAATGAAAACATTGGTTTCGGTCGTCCTTCCAATTTCGTATTATATCCGCCTAATCGCACTGCGCGCCGTACGTCCGATGGTCTTTATTATAAACACAAAATCGATCGATTTTATTTAAACGTGACATCAAATGTTGATATACGACCTGCCGCTTACATGTTTATTGTTATTTTTCGAATTGTATTTCACCGCATTTTATGTGCTTTTTTTTTTTTAGAAAAACGTTTAATGCATTTATTTAGAGTATTTTTTGTAAGAAAGAGGGGGGGGGGGTTTAAAACGATTTCGTTGTACTTTTTTGGGATGGAAATTAACAGGAGGTACATGCGGCCGATACGTGGATTTGTACAATAGTCTTGTGTAAGTAGGTCTATAAATGACCAGAGATAAGAGTACATAATAGGTTTCAGATAGTATAGTATAGGTATAGGATAATTTAAAAAGTAATTGTCAACTTATAATTAAAAAAAATATATCTTTATCAGTTTATCCTGAAAATGTGTAACGCAATATTTAATCACCCAAATTCATTTATACTTTAAAATAGCGTAATATTTTTTTTAAAGACAACTTAACTTAATTAAATAATGATATTGGTTAGATTTACACGGCTTTAAATTTCAGATTCTGAGTGGAGTGAAAAACTTATGGTGTCATTTATAGTTTTTTTTTTTTATCTGTGCGCAACTTTTCTACCAGAAATCTCGCTCCAATGGATTTTAATGATAACAATTTTTTTAAAAAAAAATCCTACCGGGTAGGTACTTTAGAGAGATTATTTTTCTATTTTCTCAGGAGTTTTTCTAGTAAATGTTAAAAACCAGGGAAAAAATGGGAAAACTGAGAAAAACGTAGAAAAATACAAAAACCGTCAACGCCAATATCTATTTAAACGGAGACTCCGTCAATTCGTGGTGTTTTTTTTTTTTTTTTAAATATAGGTGGCCGTTCGAAAATCAAAAGTGAGCAGTCGAGTTTCACCCCGAAAATGTAGTAGGGCAAGGAGACCAAACAGAAAAAAAAAATAAATAAATAACGGTCGCGTAAAATTTCGGAGCTACTCTCGTCGTTTCTTAGACACTACGGAAATGTCAATAATTCGCGAGACGATTGGAGCGGTTCCGCGTCAAACTAACCGCCTCGCGGAGTGGCCGCGATAATAATGCACGGCGCGCACCGTGCCGCGGCCGCTGTATCTGCCGACAACGCGGTTCGCGCGTTGCATTGCGCGCGAGTGATAAAGAAATCTCGCACGCCGCCGCAGCAGCAGCGTTGAAATCTCGTTACTTTTGTTTTTTATAACGGTTGTCGGATTCCGAGTTTCGCGCAGCCGGGCGGGTGGACGTCGCCGAGCTCCAAGCGGCCCGCACGCCGGTAACGCGTGACCGGCGCTATTCTGCGTTCGAATCGCGCGGAACAATAACGTAGTCACCATAATATACGGCGGCGGGGGAGGGGAAGGGTTAAAGTTGTTTTACGCCCCGGATAAAACGCGTGCGTTTTTTTTTTTCACTTTTTTACGCTCACGGGGGGGAACAACGATGTAACGATCGTGATTAAGGGGCGACGTTCCGACGGCGACGCGGGGGCGCGTAAAAATAACGATCCGCAAATATAATAACGGCAAACACGCGAACCTCGAACAACACCGTCGAGACGACGCGCGCCGCGAGAGCGTGTTCGAAACGCGGTCGGGGTTTGTCCACAACTTCGCCACGCTCTACAAGTGACGCTTTTTCGATTTACTCAGGGGTCGAGAACTCGGCGGAAGCGTTTTTAGCGTTTTTAGCGTATCGGGCGTTTCGAAACACCGCGTCCAATGTTCGAATTCCGCCGATAAATAACCGAGTGGCCCGATCGTTATCCCGGTACGTAACAACAATTAAACCGAACGTTCAATTTCGTACATCATAATTGTTGCGATATACCTATTACCGGTATATTATAACGATACGAATAAACGCATAACGCACTGGCGGCATCCGGCGTCTCACATTTACATTTTAATTCGAGATTGTTTAACAGTTTTTTTTTTCCTCCTCTCTCTTTTAATTTACGCGCTATTGTCTCGGGACACACGGACAGGACGGCGGCGTCGGGTCGAACCGCCGCCGCGCGCGTGTGCACCTATTTACGGGTACGCGCGGCACAAACCGTGCCCGCGCGTCCGTTACGCCCGATATAAATTATGACGACGCGGGGCCGCCGCGGCCGTTTTCCCCGCGTCCGATTATAAACTCGCCTAATTATCGATCCGTGTAAAACGGAACGGCGCACAATTAACGTCCTATAGACGCGCGCGCGGGGCAACGGCGGCGGCTGCGGCGTGCGCGACGCGGATTTACGAAATATCGCCGCGCAACGTTACGCGGACCTAATGACAATTAAACGCGGCCGACCCGACACGGCGCGTCTCCTTTGCGTGCGTGCGCGCGCGTGTGCGTACTCCGGCGGTACGCAACGACGCGGCCCCGCGCTGAGCGTGCTGTCGGCGCGCGTACGGACGACCCGCGGCGGCGTCGGACGGAGGGGCGGCCGGTTCGCGCGCGAGTACCCGCGGGACCGGCGCGACCGTTGATTACGCGCCGAACGGACCGACGGCGAACGCGACACGGGTAGGTACCGCGGTGGGTATTCCGCGATCGTTCCGCGGCGCGCGTTTGTTTACGTGCGCACCGTCCGTGCGACCGTCTCGAATGTGTTCGCGATTCCGCTTTTTGCGTTTCGACAAATGCCGGGCCTTTCATATAGCGTACAAACGGCCGTTGCTCGAATTGACGGGCGACGCGCGGGGGACCGGAGCGCCGCGGCTAGTTTTCCGGAAACGCGAGCGTACCTGTACTAGTTTTTTCTACGGGGGGGGGGGGGGGTTAATTTATCATTAAGAACGATACGAAGAAAATAAAAAAAATACCCTCCTTTTCGCACCGACGAGACACGGATTTTTACCAGGAACCAACGATTCTAAAGAACAAACATATCGTTACAAAATAGAATCATAGTAATAACCATCAAATAAGAATCTAAAATAAATAACATTTACTATTGCACTATGTACGCGAAAGTATAGCGCGCGGTGTAGGTATTGTTTTCGAAGATTATAAATAATGGGGTCAAGATTCGATTTTCTCAAGAGTTTTGTCAACAAATGTGAAAAAAAGTGATAATTACAATATAATGGCATAATATTTGATTGCCTAGCCGTTCCAATTGCTAATCAGTAGTTTATTTAATAAAACAACGAGAGTTAAATCGCTTTCCGAAACCGATTTGAATTATCTGAAAGAGAAACGCAATATTTGAAAAGTAACCGGATACACTTTGAAATATCATCTAATACACAATAGTCCGCGATACAGACTTATTATAGAAATATAGTATTGTCTACAATGCTGCGGCCACGCAATATGTGCGTGAAGGTTTTTAAATAAATACAATTGAATAAGTGTTTGCTGTATTCCGATTATTTTTGTATATTATTCAATATTTATTTTTATGGCTACGCGTAATAAACGCATTATGAACATACTATTTAGTACGTGTTTTTAATCGAATGTTAAAACCTAGTATCTATAAAATATAATGACATAATAATTGATTATCTAGCCATTTCAATTGCTAATAAGCGATCAATTAAAAAAACAATAATTGATTTAAAAAAAACAACGAGCTTAAATGGTTTTTCGAAACCGAATTAAATTATCTGAAAGAAAAAAATAATATTTGAAAAGTAACCTAATACTTTTTGAAATATTATCTAATCCATAATAGTCAACGGTACAAACATATTATAGAAATATAGTATTATAATAGTAGAAGCATTGTTTACCTTAAACAAAACATTTTGTCTACAATCTTTCACGGGGCCCTGTGGCGCAATGGATAACGCGTCTGACTTCGAATCAGAAGATTCCAGGTTCGATCCCTGGCAGGGTCGCAGCCAAATTTTTTGCGAGGGTTAATATTTTTTATACGCACCGACGTCCTCGCAACCCCGGTCTAGCGGCGAATAATTAATTNACCTTACTAATACACTTCGAAAATTTGGTTATTAATACGTCAAAAAAAAATCTGGTTTATTTGAATTGTAATTTTATTTATATTTTATTTTTTAACGATTCCGACCATATTTTCATTAAAATACAATATTTATGTAGACATATCAGTATAATATTAATAATGTTGTACGTATATTTATTTTTAAATAAGTAGGTATGATTTTGATTATTTTTTTAAGCGTTTTTTAAACGTGAAATATTGTGTAAAGTCGAATATAATGAAAAAAACACGGTCGTGAAGTGTAAAAAATATCGTCAGCAACTAATCGCAAATTCGTGATCTTGTGACGGTGAGGTGACGGTACGGTGAGAACATTTATTGTAGCGGTGGGCGCGCCGGGCGAGTGAGAACAAGCGTATTAAGATACGTTTTTTAAGACAAGCCTTTATCTTTAAGAATATTTTTTAAATCCCTGAACAGTCACGGCACTGTCCCGTCACAGGTGTGTATAAATAGACCTTTAACGTTGGTTAATTTATTTATTTTGTTACCTTGTAAAACACCGTTTTTACTGTTTTTCACCTAGTTTATTTAAAACGGTTTGAAGAAAATGTGTATGTCGTTTCATATTCATCATGTTTTTTTGTAATATAAACAATTTTATACAGATTTAATTTGAAAAAATCTTACTAATCTACAACAAACCTGCTAAATACTCGCAAAAATATAATTTTAATAATTTAAAGCACAAAATGCAATAAGTATAAAGTATAAAAAAATATTATTTCCAATGAAAACATGATTAAAATCGTCGAAAAACAAAATTGAAATGTTCTTACAATTCAAATCGTTTTATTTATTATGGTCCAAAACAGTAACCGAAAATAAAACCGGGAAGTCGATATTCCGAGTAGTCTGTATAGTAGGTATCCTTACTAATACACTTCGTAAATCTGGTTATTAATACGTCAATAAACATCTGGTTTATTTGAATTGTAATTTTATTGTCTGACGATTCCGACCATATTTTCATTAAAATACAATGTTTATGTATAGTAACCGAAAATAAAACCGTCAAGTCGATATTCCGAGTAGTCTGTACAGTAGGTATCGGGTGCACTTTGTCATTGGATAGGTCACTGTTATGGATGTGTTAAATTTGAATTCAATAATAAGTCATTGTATGCGACGGAAAACTTAAATTTTCCTATTTATAATCAATCGATTTTATTTGACAAGTTATTACTAAGTCAACCTAATGGTAACCAGTATGCAGATAATAATATAAGAATAAAAAAATAGCTGATACTGGGAATGNTATTCTGTATAGTCTGTACAGTAGGTATCCAGTGAACTTTGTCATTGGATAGGTCACTGTTATGGATGTGTTAAATTTGAATTCAATAATAAATCATTGTATGTGACGGAAAACTTAAATTACTCATATTTATAATCAATCGATTTTATTTGACAAGTTATTACTAAGTCAACCTAATGGTAACCAGTATGCAGATAATAATATAAGAATAAAAAAATAGCTGATACTGGGAATGTAAGCGGCCGCTGTTTTAGGTGTGAAACTGGGAAGGTAGGATACATTAGGTTATTTCATTTATATCTATAAGCAACGATAAATCGACAGACGATTCCGAGCGCAATTCGGTAATACATAATTGGAAATGCCGTAATTGTTTAAAACATAGAATACAATAAGTTTAACGTATATTTAATTATTATTTTCCAATGAAATATTATTATATTAATATTCCAATTTAATACACTATGAACGTACTGTTTAGTACGTGTTTCTAGTCGAATGCTAAAACCTAGTAACTATAAAATATAGTGACATAATAATTGATTATCTAGGTATTTCAACTGCTAATAAGTGATCAGTTAAGAATACAATAATCGATTTAATAAAACAACGAGACCTCTATCGTTTTCCGAAACCTAATTAAATTATCTGAAAGAGAAACCGTATATTTGAAAAGTAACCAAATACCTTTTGAAATATTGTCTAATCCATAATATTCCGCGGTACAAACCTATTATAAAAATATAGTATTATCTACAATGCTGCGTCCTCGTAATACGTGTGTGTGCGTTTTCGAATAAATACCATTCAATAAGTGTTTACTGCATTCCGAATATTTTAATAATAACCGTACACTAGTGCGGCTTATTCTCTCTACACGTTGTTATTATACGCTCGACGTAATTTTTACCCGTCACTTAACGTCCGTATACCGCGTTTCGTGTACGAATACACACCACTCGGGTATGCTTGCCGTACCGTCCAGAGTCCGCGGCACAAACGTATCACGGAAATACAATGTTATCTCCCACGCTGCGGCCTCGTAATACGCGCGTGCGTACGTTTTCGAACACATATCGTTCAATAAGTGTTTTCTGTATTCCGATTGAATGCTTATCGAATATTTTATTATTATTTTTTTTTTATTCGCTGTAATTCACTTTTTATTTTTACGGCCACGCGTAACTAACGCATTATGAACGCATTATGAACGTACTATTCAGCAAGTGTTTTGAATCGGATTTTAACAATTAGTTACTATTACAATATAATGCCATAATATTTATATTATATAATATTTGATTACCTAGCCATTCCAATTGCTAATCAGTGATCGGTTTATTTAAAAAAACAACACCGAGACCTAAATCGTTTTCCGAAACCGATTTAATTTATCAGAAAGAGAACCATAACGTTTGATAAGGAATCAAATACTTTTTAAAATAATATCTAATATATAATAGTTAAATCAACGTTTACCTTTAATAAAAAATTTTATCGTAAACCATTCATCGGCTCTGAGGCGCAATGGATAACGCGTGTGACTTCGAATCAGAAGACTCCAGATTCGACCCCTGGCAGGGTCGTAGCTAAGTTTTTGCGCTGTTTATTCTTTTTTATTTACACCGACGTTCTCCCAACCGAGGATCAGTGGGATGAATAATGAATTTTATGTTACAATCATAGGGAGTTCAAGTCACCGTGTCAAATATAGCACTAATATGTCATTTTTTAATTGTAATACCTTACAAATACAATTCGCCAGCACTAATTCAGCACTAAATTTTGATACTTTAGCGGATTTTGATACTTGTACTGCATCCCCTAACTTCATTCAGGGACGGAAGATAAGCCCCCGTGTAACTTTTTCTGGTCAGAACATTAATTTTAAAAATATTACCGTTTGCTAGCACTAATTTAGCAATAAATATTGATAGTTGAAAGAAAATTAGTGCTCAATATCAGCGAACCTTACGGACCTAACTTTTCTGCATAATTAGAAACAAAAACAAATAAACAATTAGATATTAGTACCGGAAATACCTAAAAACCCAACTATTTCGATTTTCGTAGGGATCTCTAATTTTGTTGAAAAATAAATACGGCCTAAGTTACTCGCTAATAATGTATCTTTTTGGTACGTGAAAGAATTTTTTAAATCGGTTGAATAGTTTTTGAACTTATCCATTACAAATATATAAACAAATATTTTATCTTTATAATAATATTATTAGTGTCGATTTATTTTTGTCTTTATGCAGGGGGGTTAGAATACATTCATGTCTGTCGTACAAGCCCACTAAACTAGATTTAAGAGCGGTCAGTAGTGCTCCTAATACTGGGTGGGGACGAGCTAAAATTCTCTAAAGAATGCGGATTTCACGGTCACGGATCCTCCGGTTCGCAATCCCCGCATTCGCGTTCGCGACGTCCCGCCATGCGTGAGCGAGGCATTGCTAGTAGAGTGCGCTGTTCAACGGAACCTGGCCGTACGGGGTGACCGTACGGCCGACCGGGCTATGGAAGGCTTGAAGCCCATCGTCAAGGTCGGACCGCGTCGCACCGACTACGTCGACTGGGTGCGCGAAAACACTCCAGTGGTTTTCGCTGCGCTTATAAAGGCGAACGCGCTCTGATTAGAGCGGTCCCGGTCGCGTGCCGGTGACACCGTCACCGTGTGACACGCTGTCACCACTGCCTGGGCTCCGGCCCACACGGCGATAGTGGTGTGCCGTGGCAAACTAGCGCGCGCCCATTGCGGCAAAACCGGGCACGAGGTAAATGCGTGGCCGTGCGCGGCGGGATAACCGCGGTGTGTCAACTGTGTCCGCTCTCGCGCACCACCTGACCGCCGGGCGACGAGTGCGACTTGTCCCGCTGCCGGGAAAGATCACCCTGTAATGGGGTGTTCACAGGACGCGCAGGGCTGTTCGCGGCCGCACTAGCCGATATTTTGAGAATCGGGCGGATTGGCTCGCCTTCCGTGCTCGCCCGGACGCGAACCTTTCCCCGCTTGATGATGCAGCCGACAGAGCCGAAGTCGAGTACGGTGTTTCGGCGGTCTTAAACGCTCTCGTTAGGACACGTGACGTCTCGATGCACGGTCTCCCACGGTGCAGGCCAAAAACCTGCACCTTGGTGGACGGTCGAGGTCGCCGCTGCCCGCGGGGGTGTCCGCTGGGCCAGAAAACGCTGTCAGGGAACGAGGAACGCAACCGACCGCGAGGCAAACAGACAGGTTTACGTTTCACTCAAACGCGCTCTGGTCCGGCTTATCCGTAAAACGAAGGTCGAGTCCTAGCGTCAGTTTGTAACGAGAGTGGTGAACGTTGACCCATGGGGTCCGGTACACCGGCATTACGTTAGGAGTGACGGCCAGTGTTTGCATAGCCGTAACGTTGCGTTGTCGGCGCTCCGCCTCCGAGATAATGGCTGCACATTAACAGTACCTCAGAACCTCCAATTTATGATCGATTCGCTTATGCCGTCGGACACAACAGTGGATGGAGGTGACCACCGCAGAGAGTTGCGTGCTTTAGCTGTCTTCCTATGTTCTGTCTGGGTGAGCGCAAGGCGCCCGGACTTGACCGGATTACGGCCGGCATCCTCTCACAGGCTCTGCCGATTCTAGTCCCGGTGATCACGGTGTTGTACAACTCTTGGCTGGTCGGTCAGACAATTTGGCTTTATTCCTAAGCGCTCGGCGGAAGACGCGATCAACGCATTGCTCGCCACAATGCGTGATTCGACTGCCAAGTACGTTGCCGTCGTGTTCATCAATATCTGGGGAGCCTTCGATAACGCTTGGTGGCTGTCCGTCACAGCAGCATCGGATTGACGCGACACCCCGCCAGACATATACAATCCTCGTCAAAGACTTTTTATCGGGTCGCCGCGCGATTATCCGGCGTTATCCGGTCAAAGTCGAGAAGGAAATTTCGAAAGGATGCCCTATTCGAATGAACGGTGCCCGAGTTAAGTTGGTCCCGAAGGCGAAATACCTCGGAGTCATACTCGATCGAAAACTCAAGTTTGCCGCACATGTTAACTATGTAGCCGATAAAGCTGAAGGTCCGGTGTGAGAAGTTGGGAAGGTAGGGAATGCATTGGGTTATTTCATTTATATCCATAAGCAACGATAAACCAAAAGAGGATTCCGAGCGCAAATCGGTAATACATAATTTGAAATGCCGTAATAATATAAAGCATAAAATACCAAAAGTTTTTCATCATCATTGAATCATTATTTTTCAATGAAAATATAAATTTATTTTTATTTTTACAACCACACGTACCTAATACACTACGAACGTACTATTTAGTACGTGTTTTTAATCGAATATTAAAACCTAGTAACTATAAAATACAATGACATCCTTTTCGATTACCTAGCCATTCCGATTGCTAATCGGTAATCAGTTTATTTAACAAAACAACAGGACTTAAATCGTTTTCCGAAACCGATTTAAATTATCTGAAAGAGAAACATAATATTTGAAAAGTGACCGAATACTTTTTGAAATATTATCTAATCCATAATATCCCACGGTACAAAAATATTTAGAAATCTAGTAATATCTATAATGCTGCGTCCTCGTGTGTGTACGTTTTCGAATAAATATAATTCAAAAAGTGTATTCTGTATTCCGAATATTTTAATAATAACCGTACACTAGTGCGGATTATTCGCACTACTCATTGTTATTATGCACTCGACGTAATTTTTACCCGTCACTTAACGACCGTATAACGCGTTTCGTGTACGAATACACCACACTCGGGAATACTTGCCGTCCCGTTCGAGTCCGCGGCACAAACGTACCTTAGAAATATAGTATTATCTACAATGCTGCGGCCTCGTAATACGTGTTTGTACGTTTCGAACAAATATCGTTCAATAAGTGATTTCTGTATTCCGATTGAATGCTTTTCGAATATTTTATTATTTTTTTTTTTTATTCGCTGTGATTTGATTTTTAATTTTACGGCCACGCGTCCCATACACGCTGTGAACTTACTATTCAGCAAGTGTTTTGAATCGAATTTTAACAATTAGTTACTATTACAATATAATGACATAATATTTGATTCCCTAGCTATTTCAATTGCTAATCAGTGATCGGTTTATTTAAAAAAACAACAACCAAACATAAATCGTTTTCCGAAACCGATTTAATATATCAGAAAGAGAACCATAACGTTTGATAAGGAATCAAATACTTATTAAAATAATATCTAATATATAATGCAACGTGTACTTTTAATAAAAAATTCTACTATAAATCATTCATCGGCCCTGTGGCGCAATGGATAACGCGTCTGACTTCGAATCAGAAGACTCCAGGTTCGACCCCTGGCAGGGTCGGGGATTATTTTTTGCGCGGTTTATTTTTTTTTATTTACACCGACTTCTGCTGGGGTGAACATTTGATTTTATGTTATTGTTAATTTGTAATTTTTTAATAGTAATACCTTACAAAAACTATTCGCCAGCACTAATTCAGACTAAATATTGGTAGTTGAATGATTGGTGATTGGTACATTTTGTATGTGAACAAATTTTTTAAATCGGTTGAATAGCTTTGGACTTATCCATTACAAATATATAAACAAATATTTTCTCTTTATAATAATATTATTATTATTTTTTTTTTTTTTTTATCTAAAGGCTTCGCCTTGTCACTGCACACATTCTTCTCTTTTTTCTGCTGATCTTTTCATTGCTTCATAACTTGATAAGGATTATAGCTTTTTTGTATTTCCTATGCTTGTGTCTCTTGGTCATCCTCTACCTCTTTTACCATTTATCTTCCCCTCCATAATATTTATAATGAACGTGTCGTGTCGCATAACGTATCCAAAAAACTTTANTATTTTTCTTATTTTTACAATTTTGATAATTTGTCTTGGCTCCTATAATAAGCTTAAAACTTTCTTAGTCCTAGTTTCGCTTCCATATAATAGCACACTCCAAACAAAAATTGTAATAAACAATTTCTTTATTCTAAGTCATAAATGCTTGCTTGTTAAGAGATTCTGCTTTGTAGTGAAAGCTTGTTTAGCCAAAGTTATTTTCATTTAATTTCTATTGTATATTTATTTTCCTGTGTGATGTAATTACCTAGGTAGCAAAATGATTTGACTTCATCTATAGCCGTGTCATGTAGACTAATAGTTTCTTCCATTTTTTTATTATGCTCGTCTACTATTAATATTTTTGTCTATTTAGCATTTATTTTTAATTTCATTTTTTCTAAAGTTTCTGATAATTTTGTCAACATATTATTCAAGTCAGGTTCATTCTCTGCTACTATGGCTATGTCATCTGCAAAATTTATGCTGTGTATTTGATTTCCATTTATTTTTACACATTTCGTTTTTGCTTTGAACTTTTTAATGGCCCTTGTAATATATATATTGAATAACATTGGTCATAGGTAACAACCTTGCCATACCCCTCTTTTAATCAAAGCAAATTTGTTAGTATCTTTTATGTCGATTTATGTCTTTTATGTCTTTTATGTACCTATTGATGTTTGTATAGTTGGAGAATGATGTATCTGTCCCTCCAGTATATGCCTTCGTCTCTCATTATTTTAAATAGCCGTTTCCAGTAAACATTATCAAACGGTTTTACGATGTCTCAAAACGCTACATAGTTACTCTTATTTATATCTAATCTTCTTTCTAACAATATTCTTAATGCAAATAGCGCTTCTTTTGTTCCTTTTCCTTGTCTGAACCCAAATTGGTCTTCTTCAATATTTTTTTCCACATTACGTTTTATTCTATGTTTTATTATATTTAGTAGAATTTTTGAAGTAAACGATAACAAAGATAAAGTCCTATAGTTATTGTATTCTGAATTTTTATTAAATCTGACCCGGCTGCTTTCTTGTTTTTAAGCTGCTACAGTGCGGCGTCAAATTCGCTTTTGATAATCGACGGTCCTTGTAAGTCTATTCCTACTTCACTTTCTAGTTCAATTCAATGCAGGTCTTCTGTGTTACTCTCTCCATTATATAATTCTTTCAAGTATTGTTTCTATTTATCAAATATCTCCTTCTCGTCTAGTCATAATTTCCCGTCTTTGTTTCTTTTTATACTACTTTTTGTCCTGTTTTTGAATATTATTGATTTAACTATCTTATGTTCCGTCCATCTGGCCATTATGTATCATATTTTCTATTTGCTCTGCAATATCTTTCATCCATATTTTTTCTGCTTCTTTACATTTCGTTGATTTATTATATTTTATTCTTTTGTAACGTTGGTAATTTTCTTTTTCCCTGTGAGTGTTTCTTTTATCAGGTCCAGAATTTCTTTTGTTATCCATGGTTTCCTAGGTACCAATTGTACACTGTTCAGAGTTGTATTGTCTGCATTTAATATACCTTCTTTAAACGAACTCTAATCAATAAGCTCATCCGTTCTTATTATGTTTTCTTTTGTACTATTGGCAAGTAATGTTTTTATCTGTACGTCTTTTAGACTCTGAACCCATTTTACCGTTTTTTTACATTTACTTGACATTTTTTATGTTTTAAAAATCACTTTGTTATTAGTTTTTGGTTGCAGTCCACTTCTGCACCTGAGTAACTATAACATAATTTTATAAGAGTATTAGAGTTTGATTTTACTAAGATATAGTCCATTTAATATCGGTTTATTACTTCTGGAAAGGTTCATGAGTATCTTCTTCCCATCGGTATTTTAAACATTGTGTTTGACACTATTAAGTTATATTGTGTCCATTAACTAGCAACACCTTTTTCCTCTTTCGTTCCTTTTTGCAAGACCAAATTTCTCTGATTCTCTATTGTCATACCCTTCATCAATTACTGCGTTAAAATCGCCCACTAAATATTACTAGCACTAAATATTGGTATTTGAAAGAAAATTAGTGCTCAGTGTCAGTGAATATTCCGGACCTAATTTTTCTGCATAATTAGAAACAAAATCAAATACTCAACTAGTATCACATACGCATTAATTTCCAATATCCAATATCCAATGTTCTCACGCAGCGATAGTTCTCACCGACCCATTTCTCAGCGCAGTTCCTCATTGGACACGGTGCTTTTCAAGCATACTTGTATCAATTTGGCATAAATGGCGTCGTGGTGTGCGACTGGGACGGGTCCCTCATGTAGGACTCGTTGCATGTTCTTTAGCACTGTCCGCTGCAAGCCGAGCTACGATCGCAACTAACTGAGGCCATGTGTAGCTCCCCATTAGATGCCCGGATAAGAGCTATGCTGAAAAATGCATTCGAAGGATACAAAACGCAGTAAATAGGAACGTAGAATGTACGAACAATGATAACAATAATGAAAACAGACAATTAGAAAATGTGAAAACAGAAATGAAAAGACTGGATATAGAGATATTAGGATTATGTGAAACACGATGGGCAGACAGTGGTGACTTTTGGTCCGATGACTTTAAAGTTATTTGTACAAATAGTACAAGAAGGCAAGCGGAATTATTTCTAACAAAAAGTGGGATACAAGAATTAAAAATGTGGTAAGCTGTAGTAGTAAATTATGCCTTTGTTAAAATGGAATCAATATCAACTAATTTTGTAATAATATAAGTTTACAAGCCTACATCAAAATCAGATGATAAAGAAGTTGAAGACTTGTATACAAGCATTATTCAACTGATAAGGAAATATTAGGTCTGATAGATGAGAGAAGAAAATACAAAAACAACAGCATGAGAGAAGGGTGACTTAAATATCATCATCTAAGGAATCAGATTAACTGGGGAGCCTAGAAGTCCTAGAAGATTCGGTTTGAAAATCAGTGTAGAGAAATTGATGAGTTCTTCAAAATTAATAAAATAGATTATGCGTACCAAAAGATCCAGCTTTTTGTCCTTAAGAAAAGACAAAGCTTATCATCACACATAAGAGATGCACATGGCCAAATATTATTTGACGACATAAATATAGTGAAACGTTGGAAAAAATATCTTGAAGAGCTTTATGATGGAGAACAGCTGGAGAATATGGAAATAAACAACGAAAAGACGGAGTTAACTACTCTACGATCAGAATAATATCTAGCACTAAATGATCTAAAACAAAATAAAGCACGTGAAGTGAACAATGTAGTAGCAGATCTACTGCAATGTGCCAGCAAAGAAATAAAGGACGCGTTATACCAACTAATGATAAAGTAGAGGTACTGAATAATAACTGTAAAAGTATAATTGTAGCTATACCAAAAAACTTGTGAGCAGTTTAGAACTTTGAGCCTGCTAACACGTGTCTTAATAATCTTAACAAAAATAATAAACTGGAGAATAGAGAGTAAAAGTGGAAGAATATTTAGAAAATTTTCAGTGTGGATTTAGAAGTCAAAAAAGTACACGAGAAGCAATTCTAGGACTATGGGTGTTGATTGAAAAGCAAATTAGGAGACATATTTGGCCTTTATAGATTTAGAAAAAGCATTCGACAATGTAAACTGGAATAAAATGTTTATTTTACTATGAGAAACAGGTATTGTTCAACAAGACCTACGGATAATACGTCATAGTCTGTACAAAAATCGGATGGCCAAGATTGAAAATGAAGAAATAACTGCTAGCGCACAGAAAAAAAAAAGGAGTCGGACTTTTAAAATATTTATATATTTATCTAAATAATATATTTACTCCCGTAAGCTTGAGGTTGTGATGGAGTAGAGTGTTCAATAACACAAAAAGAATACAGTTTTTCTTTTTTTTTATTGAATATTACATCATATACGAGTACATCACATCAGATGTTGGCAAACGACAGAACTTAACAGTGTATAATTTCTTTCCAAATTCGTAAACAAATTTGTAATTATGTTAAAATAATGATAATACGTGTGTGACTAAAATTCAGTATTTGGTAAATCAATAAGTGGACCGGTACTTTAGTATTTTCCCGGGCCGAAATCTCTCCCCGATCCACCCCTGACGTAGTGATTGGATTTTAACGACGTATACAGTCTAGACTACGACGTCAATAATGTATTCATTGTAAATTACGTTCACGACAACGCTGAAAATATTATTCCATTAATATCATGGTGCTATCGATTGATGGTGCCGCCGCCGATGACATCGTAGACAATGGATAGCGACAATGGTGGCTCGAAGTATTTTCACCTTGAATCACCGATAAACGTTCGCCAGCCACCCACCTCAACCCTAAAATACCACCGCCCTGCCACAAATGTATTGGAAATTGTTGAATTTCAATTAAGTTTGTAAAATCGATCGTATTTCCGGAAGTCTAAAATTTTTTTAACGACTCGTTTTGCGAAAACATAATAATTTTTGTTAAATTTTTGAACGCCCGCAATCGATGGACCGTGGATGATGCGCCCGCGCGGTTTTTCGCGGACCACGTGATTAAAATACACCTGCTTCGAGCCGCCCACCGGATAGCGGTGACGTTACACTGCACACAACTAGCCGGAGTTGTAAAGCCGTTGTGCGTCGCGCGTACAATTATTGTTATTATTATTATTATTATTATCATTACGATCCATTGGCTACGATGAAAATTACGATTGTGATAATCATAACGCGCGAATACGAAGATCGGCGGGGCGGGGCGGGGCGGGAGGGGGGGGGGGGGAAACGCCGCGGCAATGCTGCCTAACGGTAAAAATGAATAAAATATGAACTCGTATGTCTTTATTGTGCGCGGCTATTATAGCAATGCGGTTACGGTGCAGGTAGGTATGTCGTTGACACGTTGACCGTATTTTTATACACGTGTACGCGTATAAATCCGCATCTCTATAATATATCCGTACAAATTGTACAGCCGCGGTTCGTACCGTCGGCGTAATGGAAAAGCGTAGGAAAACATATGCCCGTCGACGGCGAGCGCGCGGCTGCGGGTAACGGCCGCTTTACGCGTAGTTGCATAAACGTTTCGCCGCACCGGAAAAACGAAAAAAAAAAATCGTATAAGAAGAGCTGTGACTGCTCATAACTTCGTTCGTGATATTTTCGACATCGACGCATCGTAACGGCGTAATTGTTAACTGCTAGTTAACTGCTGGTTTGTCCGCGCTAATTGTTGATAATTTATTGACAAACGCGTTCCGTTTACCGTGCGCTTTTTCATCGTCCAACCGAACGCGATCTGGTTGGCGATTCATCGTGCCCGATGATGGTGTAGAAATGACGTTCGATTATTTGTTCAACGCTCGGTCCGCTTTTGTTGTTACGAATAATCGATGGCCGGAATAATTGTCTCGTGGACCGTCTATTGTTATCCGTCTAGCGTCCCGGCGGTTTTTAAACTGTCGTTCGTGGACCTTGTCGAAAATGTCGAATTTTCAATGTAAAAAAAAAAAATTTATAAACAAAAACGTATAGATAAAAATAAAAAAAATAAATAAATGAACGAACGTGTCGCCCGGAGTGCTACGACAACGGTATTATCAGAGTCTAATGTGTAAAACGCGACCGAATTCATTAATGAATTTTTGTTTATTTTTATGCGTATACATTTCTGTTATTTACTGAATTCGTTCAACTCCGTTTATTTACGAGTATTATCAATTCTAGCAATTTTGTTTGTACTTTATAGTTTTTATCCTGTTTCCATACGATTTTACGTCGGTAAAATCATTCGGACCGCGTAACAACGACAGACAATTAAATGCGAGATTTATATTACCGAACGTCGCGGCGATGATAGCGCGCCCCTCGGCCTTTAAGCGTCGTCGCATCGGCCACCCGTCGCCTGAACGCCGTCGGATTATTATCGTGCGCATCACGACCGGCAATCATTATCACGATTGTTATTGAACTGGCATAACAATAGTTGCGCACGTGCGTCGCGAACCGTACGTATTTCGCGGGCCAAAGTCGACGCGCGTTGTAACGAAAAACTACGGCGCTGTAATGCTGGTCCCGCCGTTCCGTTTCGAAAAATAAAACCGCAGTGGAAAACGGCATTTCTCGTGTATTGTTTGTTGTTTTTTTTTTTTTTTTTTTCTACCGGTACGACAATATTGTACAGGTATCCCCGGACCCGCGTTTCACCGGGTCCGTATAAAAACGCGTTCGCACGCGGTATAAAATCGGACACGGCACTCGGTCCGGCGGCCGCGTGAAACGGCAGGCGTAACGTGACGCGGACGGCGTCCGAATGAAAAACGCCGGTCGGTTTCGCGGCGCGCGCACTATAAATACGATAACGCGCCCCGGCGACGGCGATATCGGCCGTGGGGACGGCAACGCGCGCGCCGTGCCCGCACGAATAATCGCGCGCGAGCCGCGCCGCTCGTCTTTACCGTACGCGGTACGCGACGCGTTGCGTTCCGCATCGGGCGCGCCGTTTCACGGCACACCGGGTAGCGCGACAATGGAAACCACCGTACGCCGGCCGCGCCGCGGATTATTGTCGCGCGCGCTCGGCGCACGTTTTTGCGCGTCGCCGAAACGCGCGCGCACCGCGTCACGCGCGCACGAATCCGCAGCGCGACAGCGCGCGCTCGCCGTCCCGGGCCCGCGGTCCGCGGTCCGCGCGTGCGTTTTCGTTCAACGGACGTCGTCCGACGAGTGCGTTTTCTCCTGCGTTCCGAACGGACGCTCTTCCGAGTGCGTTTTATTCGTTTCCGTTTTCGCTCGCGTCCATTCGCGCGATTTTGATTTTGCGGCCGCGCGTAAATCGTCCGGAACGGAAACGCGATATTTGAAAAGCGACCGAACGCACATTTCGAAATATCCTATCCGACACACAATGGTCCGCGGTATTATCCGCGACGCCGCGTCCTCGCCGTGTACGCGTGCGCACGTTTACGGACGAATATCGTTCGACGAGCGCCCGCCGCGTTCCGAATATTTCAATAATAACCGTGCGCCAGTGCGGTTTACTCTCACCGCGCGTCGTTGTCAAAACGCTCGACGTAACGTTTACCCGTCACGTGACGTCCGTATACCGCGTGCGGCGTACGAATACACACACACCGCTCCGGGTGCATGCTTGCCGTCCCGTCCGCGGGGTGCGCGGCACAAACGTACACCGGAAATGTAGTATTACCAACGGGAATTGCCCGGAAACGAATTCGCGACGAGTTAGACAACGCCACGCATTGCCGTTTACCGTCTTGAATTCACATAATTAACGATAATATCCAAACTAATTCTATAAATGGAATTTGTACGCGTTATCGGTGCGCATTTTATCGTTCGTTACAATAAAATAGGAGTATCGGTGTGCGCGCGACGCGTGAGATTATTTTTAACTTCTCCGAACAATTTTATTCTTATCTACGCGACGACGACGACGAACAAAATGGATAGGTTGCGGGTAACCGGAAACCCGCGGGCCGCCGTGCCGCACAATACGCATTGGCAGTGAATAATTATAATCGTTAATTGCTCCGCTAAAACGCGACGTTTTTCAAAACCCATTCTTATTGCACGGTGAAAATACGAGAAGAACCTCTGTTCCGGATTTCAAGTCCATGCGTTGAGTAGTTTTTGAGATACGGCGATCGGTCAGCCTGTGGTATTTGGATTTTATGTGTATAGATGTACAACGCTGCGGCCCCGTAATCCGCGCGCGCGTACGTTTTCGGACGAACATCATTACAATCGGCGTTTTCCGTATTCCGAATGAACGATTTTCTAACGCGCATTCCGAATATTTTACTTTATTTTTTTTTATTCGCTTTTTGATATCACGGCCACGCGTCCCATACGCATCACGAACGTACTGTTCGGCAAGTGTTTTGAATCGAATTTTAACAATTGGTTACTATTACGGTATAATGACATAATGTTTGATTACCTAGCCATTCCAATTGCTTATCAGCGATCGGTTTATTCAACAAAACAACAACGAAACATAAATCGTTTTCCGAAACCGATTTAATTTTTTAGAAAGAGAAACGTAACGTTCGATAAGTAATCAAATACTTTTTAAAATAATATCTAATATATAATAGTTAAAGCAACGTGCACTTTTAATAAAAAGTTTTATCGTAAATCATTCATAGGCCCTGTGGCGCAATGGATAACGCGTCTGACTTCGAATCAGAAGACTCCAGGTTCGACCCCTGGCAGGGTCGTGGCTCATTTTTTGCGCGGTTTAATTTTTTTTTTATTTACACGGACGTCCGATGGGGTGAACAGTTAATTTTATGTTACAACCATAGGGAGTTCAAGTCAGCGTGTCAAATATAACACTAATATGTCATTTTTAAATTGTAATACCTTACAAATACAAGTCGCCAGCACTAATTCAGCATTAAATATTGGTATTTGATTGATTAGTACTTTTTATACGTGAAGAAATTTTTAAAATCGGTTAAATAGCTTTAGACTTATCGATTAAAAATATATAAACAAATATTTTCTCTTTATAATATTATTTTATTATTTTTTTTTTTTTATCTAAAAGCTTCGCCTTGTCACTGCAACAATTCTTCTCTTTTTCCTGCTGATCTTTTCATTGCTTCATAACTTGATAAGGATAATAACTTCTTTGTATTTCCTATGCTTGTGTCTCTTGGTCATCCTCTAACTCTTTTACCATTTATCTTCCCTTCCATAATATTTAAAATGAACGTGTCGTGTCGCATAACGTACCCAAAAAACTTTATTTTTCTTATTTTTACAATTTTGATAATTTGTCTTGGCTCCTATAATAAGCTTAAAACTTTCTTAGTCCTAGTTTCGCTTCCATATAATAGCACACTCCAAACAAAAATTGTAATAAACAATTTCTTNTTCCCCTCTATAATATTTATAATGAACGTGTCGTGTCGCATAACGTATCCAAAAAACTTTATTTTTCTTGTTTCTACAATTTTGATAATTTGTCTTGGCTACTATAATGAGCTTAAAACTTTCTTAGTCCTAGTTTCGCTTCTATATAATAGCACACTCCAAACGAAAATTGTAATAAACAATTTCTTTATTCTAAGTCATAAATGCTTGCTTGTTAAGAGATTCTGCTTTGTAGTGAAAGCTTGTTTAGCCAAAGCTATTTTCATTTAATTTCTATTGTATATTTATTTTCCTGTGTGATGTAATTACCTAGGTAGCAAAATGATTTGACTTCATCTATAGCCGTGTCATGTAGACTAATAGTTTCTTCCATTTTTTTATTATGCTCGTCTACTATTAATATTTTTGTCTATTTAGCATTTATTTTTAATTTCATTTTTTCTAAAGTTTCTGATAATTTTGTCAACATATTATTCAAGTCAGGTTCATTCTCTGCTACTATGGCTATGTCATCTGCAAAACTTATGCTGTGTATTTGATTTCCATTTATTTTTACACATTTCGTTTTTGCTTTGAACTTTTTAATGGCTCTTGTAATATATATATTGAATAACAAGGGTCATAGGTAACAACCTTGCCATACCCCTCTTTTAATCAAAGCAAATTTGTTAGTATCTTTTATGTCCATTTATGTCTTTTATGTACCTATTGATGTTTGTATAGTTGGAGAATGATGTATCTGTCCCTCCAGTATATGCCTTCGTCTCTCATTATTTTAAATAGCCGTTTCCAGTAAACATTATCAAACGGTTTTACGATGTCTCAAAACNAATGCAAATAGCGCTTCTTTTGTTCCTTTTCCTTGACTGAACCCAAATTGGTCTTCTTCAATATTTTTTTCCACATTACGTTTTATTCTATGTTTTATTATGTTTAGTAGAATTTTTGAAGTAAACGATAACAAAGATAAAGTCCTATAGTTATTGTATTCTGAATTTTTATTAAATCTGACCCGGCTGCTTTCTTGTTTTTAAGCTGCTACAGTGCGGCGTCAAATTCGCTTTTGATAATCGACGGTCCTTGTAAGTCTATTCCTACTTCACTTTCTAGTTCAATTCAATGCAGGTCTTCTGTGTTACTCTCTCGATTATATAATTCTTTCAAGTATTGTTTCTATTTATCAAATATCTCCTTCTCGTCTAGTCATAATTTCCCGTCTTTGTTTCTTTTTATACTACTTTTTGTCCTGTTTTTGAATAATAATGATTTAACTATCTTATGCTCTGGCCATCTGGCTATTGTGCATCATATTTTCTATTTGCTCTGCAATATCTTTCATCCATATTTCTTTTGCTTCTTTACATTTCGTTGATTTATTATATTTTAATCTTTTTTATTGTTGGTAATTTTCTTTTTTCCTGTGAGTGTTTCTTTCTTTTATCAAGTCTTTTAAACTCCAAAGGTCCCACTTTACCCTTTTCTTATCTTCTACTTGAAATTTTTTACGTTTTAATAAGCACTTTGCCGTTTTTAGTTTATGGTCACTGTCCACTTCTGCACCAGGGTGGCAATAACATGATTTAATAAGAGTATTAGAGTTCGATTTTACTAAGATATAGTCTATTTGATATCGGTTTATTACTCCTGGGGAGGTCCATGTATATCTTCTTCTCATTGGTACTTTAAACATTGATTTTGACACTGTTACGTTGTATTGGTTACAAAAAACTAGTTACACCATCCCCTTCCTTATTCCAAGACCAAATTTCCCTGAGTCTCTATTGTCATACGTTTCATCAATTACTGCGTTAAAATCGCTTAAAATTATTACGCTATCCCCAGATTTAGCCAGCTTCAGGGCATCTTCGATTTGCTCGTACATATTTTATAGTTCTTCTTCAGTGATATTTGATGTTGGAAAATAAACTTGCAGTATGATAATACTTCTTACTAATTACACTATTAATAATAATAGTAATAATATTTGCAATACTTCTTGTCTGAGTTTCTATCTTTACTATTAATAATCTATCACTTAAATGTAAGGTGTTTACAATATTAGTTGCCCAATATTTTCCTGAAGATGAGAGCTACACCTCTATGTCCTTGAATTTTATTTCCACTAGTTAAAACTCTTAAATCGTCACTGTTGAAATCGTTATTAACTTGCCATCGGGTAATAATAAATACGACCCAAGTTACTCGCTGATAATGTAGCTTTTTGTACGTTAAAGAATTTTTAAAATCAGTTGAATAGTTTTTGAACTTATCCATTACAAATTTATAAATATTTTGTCTTCATAATAATATTATTAGTGTAAATTTATTTTTGCCCCTATGGAGGAGTGGTAGAATATATCCATGCCTGTCGTAAAAGCCCACTAAACTAGACTTCAGAGCGGGCAGTGATGCTCCTAATAATAGGTTGGGATGAACTAAACGTTATCCTCGAATCACTAGTAAAGTGATTGGACTGTTATAAGGAAGGCAAGGGGAAAACCACCACATTAACATCCCTAGTTAGAAAACTATTATTTTGTCATCTGAAAATAGATTATCGTCGAGTAAGAAGTTAGTCCGGACATAGAATAGCTCTCTATTAGATGCTCGGGTAAGGGCTATGCTGAAAAATGCATTCGAAGGATACAAAATGCAGAAAATAGGAACGTAGAATGTACGAACAATAATGAAAACAGACAAATTAGAAAATGTGAAAACAGAAATGAAAAGACTGGATATAGAGATATTAGGATTATGTGAAACACGATGGGCAGACAGTGGTGACTTTTGGTCCGATGACTTTAAAGTTATTTGTACAAATAGTACAAGAAGGCAAGCGTAATTATTTCTAACAAAAAGTGGGATACAAGAATTAAAAATGTGGTAAGCTGTAGTAGTAAATTATGCCTTTGTTAAANTGGAATCAATATCAACTAATTTTGTAATAATATAAATTTACAAGCCTACATCAAAATCAGATGATAAAGAAGTTGAAGACTTGTATACAAGCATTATTCAACTGATAAGGAAATAGTAGGTCTGATAGATGAGAGATGAAAATATAAAAACAACAGCATGAGAGAAGGGTGACTAAAATATCATCATCTAAGGAATCAGATTAACTGGGGAGCCAAGAAGTCCAAGGAGATTCGGCTTGAAAAGCAGTGTAGGGAAATTGATGAGCTTTTCAAAATCAATAGAATCGATCAACAAATTGTTTGTCGACCAGCCTCGAGGTTTGACTATCGTGGGCTACTGGCCTACCGGGTAATGACTGGTGGACCGCACGGATATATTAGGTGACCAAAGAAGAAAATGAATATGGATTTTATGTGGTTACTATTTTATGTATCGAAGTAATTAAAATATACTTAAATTACTACGAAAATAGAAAGGGGGGATGAAGGAGTTGCTTATTACTGAAAAACAAGAATTTGCAATACTTACGATTAAGGGGTACAAATTAAATGGGCGGTACGCTGACCGTAAACCCGATTGATGAATAGGCAAATACCGTTGAAGTGGACGATATTGTTTGCTAAACACGATGTAGGACCTTGGCGAGTAGCAAGGTGCCACACAACTCTAACCGGGGAACCGTGAGACGTTCATCCGTGTGCTCTAATGTCAATGCCGCTACTTTTGATTTCGCGGTGATAAAATGTATAGTAGTAGGTTTGGATTTGTAGAAAAGCCGGAGATAGACGACAGCTGAATAGCCTTTCAGAGAAGCGTCGGAGAAGCCAACCAACTGGACGTCACAGCTTTCTTGGACGGGAATGTGCCGGTGGAGTTTTACATGCGTTAAGAATGGTAACTCAGAGGATCAATGACACTTGTGGCAATGACGTAGCGTAATGTGACGTAGTGCCCATGAAAATCCATCCCAACTGGGTTTCGAACGCCGAATAAAGATCGGGAGAGTGTCGAACACGGAATGCGTCCAAGATAATCTGATGATAGACATTAGCACCCAGCAGAAAGTCAATATATCCCGGAGTGTCGAAACATGGATCCGCGTACTGCACATCCGAATATTGTGCTTGAATGACGGGGAGGAGTCTGACAGCTTGTATCAAGCCGGTTATTTTTTAAAGGATGATTGGCTCGCATGAATATTCCGTGGATGCCGTTGACCAAGAGGTGAAATGGCACGTAGTCACTCTTTTAATCTTTGACACTGGCATTTGCGACAATCCAGCGACCTCGATGGAGCTTGCCGTCGGGGCAGCTCAAGTGTGGAAGCACACTGATGAGTGATTGCGGATACCTGAGATCCTGAATCGACGAGTTCTCGACACGAAATCCATTGCCCACATTGACTACGGATCCGGAAGCAGGCTGTTCTTAAGATGGTCAAATTAGAGCTGATAGCTGTGCCCACGAACACGGAAGAGGTAGAATCGGGTGACGACTTTGGCGATGATGACGAAGAACTGGTGCTCAGACTCGAACCAGAAGATCCCGTCTCATTTGATTTGTTAGTGTCGAAATGGATCATCGAATGATGTTTGGCCGAACAGTGCCGGCACAGATGTTTGGAGCTACACTCGGAAGCATTGTGGCCGAGCTCAAACAATTTCTACATAAACGATAGGTGTGGATCGTTTTGACTCTTGCTGTTATCTGTTGTTGAGAGAACCGGTCACATCGGTACAACGGGTGAACACTATTGCAAATTGTTGGTGCTGTTGCATTAGTTACCAGAGACGCTCGAGTTCTAGGTGGCCTTTTTTTTCTTGTATAAGGTTTGCCCATAAGCGATGGCAATTGAGTGGACGAAACCGCACTATTTTGCAGGACTTGACATCGTTTCTGGACATACTTGAGTAGGTACTCGTGGTCTAAGTGTGTTGTGACTCAAACAGACATTTAGTATTGGAATCCAACACGCGTGACGCGATGTAAAACAACAAAAAACCCTCCGGGATCCAGTATTTGGAAACCGTTGAGCGCGGCGATATTCTCTCGAAAGGTGTCGAGAAACCGTTTTGAATCGTCCAGTGATGACGAACGTAATGGGGGAAAACTGAGCAACCTGTCCAAGTGGCAATTCATAATTAAACGTGGGTCGTCGACATTTTCGTTTAGTGCCTTCCATATTACCCCGTAGTTGGAATCCGACAACGAAGCGCAACACGGCGCCAGCATTACCGCTTACGGCGGACAAGAGGTAATGGTATTTTTCGACGTTAGACAAACTGCCATTGTCGTGGACTAATGACTTGTAAATGTCACGGAAAGCAATCCAACGAACGGTGTAAGCGTCAAATTTCGGTAATTGGATTTTAGGCAGCTGAATGTGCGGGCGATCTGAATTATTACCCGCGACCTCGGACGACGTGGAGGGGTCGTCGATGCCAGGCTCTTGAGCAATGGCCATGATAGTATAGTATTGATCCAATATGACGAGTCCAATCGGCACGCGTACCGATGGGTACTCACTGCCACGTTCCAGTTGAATCAGTGTACCGTGAATGGATTCCTGTTCAACGTGAAATTTAGATAGAGGTGATTCGATGTCCCGCATTCGGGCACGAAACAACGGAAGGGAGTCTGCATTGATCTTGATTTTTCGTGCTAATTCGTACAACAGGTCCGTCTGCGCGACGATTGCGTCACGTTTGAAAATAGTCCGTGTCAGAAGAAGAGTTGCGCGTTCGGTTTCAGTGGCGTTAAACACCATCAAATGGGTGGGGGGGGGGCGACGACTCGACGGAAGAACGGATTTTCGACGCACGAATATACTGAACGCAGACTTAAACGACGAAGCAGAAATTAATATCGGTGGACTGTGCGACGTAGATACCTGTATCCGGCCCGATGGACCAAATGTTTGGCGGCCAGCCCCGTGGTTTGAGTATCGCGGGCTACTGCCGACCGGGTAAGACCGACTGGAGGACGGCGCGGGTATATTAGGTGACCAAAGAAGAAAACGAATATGGACAGTATGCGGTTACCACGGTATGTATTGGAGTGATTAACGTGCAATTAAATTACTACGACAATAGAAAGGGGGGGGGGGGGGGGTTGGCTTATTACTAAAATATCAAGAATTTGCAATATTTGCGATTAAGAGGTACAAAAGTGAATAGGCGGTACGCCGACCTGGGAACCTGACTGATGAATATCGGTCCGGCAGCGCGGTGCGCGGGCGATCGTTCCCGGCGCGGACGACGCACGCGTGGTGGGTACGGTTCACGCACGGACGGCGGCCAAGGGGCGCGTTTGCGACACTAAGAGTGCAGGTATATATTCATAAATACGCATACGTCACGGCGGCGTAAAAGAAAGAAGCATACGCGTCACGGAGAGTAAAACGAACTGAACTCGCAACGATGGAAAGAGCGACGCGATGCCGTCGGTGCGCGGACCGGTCTCGCCGGCGGCGAAATCGCGTGCGCCTCGCTAACCGCGCGTTATTGCCGGGCGCGCGCGGCGCACAAACGCGGAGCGCGCGATAAGACGGCCGCCGCGCCGGGTGAGATCGCCAAGTGACGCGGACGATACGAACGGCGGACGCGTGTACGGCCGCGTACCGAAAGATCCGGCTTTTTGTCAGGAAAGGAAAGGCGAAGCCACTCGCACACGAGAGACGCACAGATGGCCAATTCGTTGTTTGGCGACATAAATACAACGGAACGTCGGGAAAAATATCTCGAAGATCTTTTCGTGGCGGAGAACAGCCGGAGAACACGGAAACAAACGAAGAAAATACGGTGCTGACCACTGTACGGTCGGAATAACGTCTAGCGCTAAACGGTCTAAGGCGAAACAAAGCGCTCGGAGTAGACGTTCCGCGGTAGCGGATCCACGGCAACGCGCCGGCACGGAAATGAAGGATGACGCGTACCGTGTGAAACGCTGTCCGCGCGCGGTACGGGCGACCCGCAGTGGCGGCGAACGAGGGGTACTCGGACTATGCGCGGTCTATTCGCTCGACATTTCCGGGACCGGTCGACCGGCGCGCCGCGGCGGACCAATAGCAAAAGCGATACCGCTCGATACCGCCGACTTCGGTGGCTATTATTGCGCGGAGCACGTTTTGTGTTTTTGTAAATATTCCGTATAACCGTCTTGAACGTGTTCGCGAACTTCGATAAACGATTCGTATTGTATAATAACCGTTGTTCGCATTGAGTGGGTCCCCGGGGTGACGGAGTACCACGACCAAATTTTCCGGTAAATGCGAGTGTACCTTCGTTAATTGTTTTTTGAAGCGGAACGCGTAGGACGCAGTGGAGGACACAAGGTACCGTGTCCGGATAGAGCTGAATATGAGTGATTATTATCATAAAAGTATTCAGCGGGATTTCTGTCGTCTACGATTGTTTTTTTTCATGGCACGAACAAAACGGAGTAAAACAGTAGCTAACACTTAATAGATACGCGTTTTCCCCGAGTCTTTTCTAGGGGTTTCTTCGTAACTAAGAACAATATTATAGATAATCAAAATATGACCTCCTCAACGCACCAACGAGACAACGGTTTTTTACCAGGGACCGACGCGTCGGAAGTTAACAGTTGGAGCAAAATTTCCGGTACAAAAGTTGTTCACATACAGAAAAAGAACAAACATATCGTTGCAATAGAATCATAGTGATAACCATCAAATGAGAATCTAAAACAAATAATACTCGCTGCTGCACAATGTAAGGAAAAGTATAGCGTGCAGTGGTGTTATTGCAGGTATTGTTTTCGATGGTTATGAACTGTGAATTATGTTTTAGAACTGGTGTGGGTTGGATTGAGTTCGATAGTGCAAGAGACGCTTATTTTTCTTTTGCGCTTATTCTATTAGATTATTTAATTAGTTATTAATCGGGGCACGGGGCGACAATTTTCTTTTCTAATATTACCATATTATAATTAACGGTTATTGAAAAAGTAAATCAACTATGGCCATTCATGTTGATAATCAATACTGTTAGGATAAAAATAAAGATTATTCAAATTTAAAAAAAAAACCTAGAAAATAAAAGACCATACTTTAAGAAAAGTTTCAACAACAAAAAATTGTCCAAAAAAAAATTATAGTTAAATTTTAAATTTTAGATTCTGAGCGGAGCGAAGAAGCTTATAGTTTCACAATGAATTGCGCGCAACTTTTCTACCGGAAGATTTGCTCGGATTCCTATGTGTAGCATTTTTTTTTTTTTTCTTTTGAAAGGGAATCGGCGTTCGGAGATATTTGAGTACGGAGGTCAAGTTTCGATTTTCTCAAGAGTTTTGTCAACAAATGTGAAAAAATTGACTATTATAATATAATGGCATAATTATTAATCAGCCTTAGCCGTAGTAATTGCTAATCGGTGTTCGGTTTATTTCACAAAACAACGAGACTTAAATCGTTTCGCGAAACCTATTTAAATTATCAGAAAGAGAAATGTAATATTTGAAAAATAACCAAATACTTTACCGAAATATTATCTAACAATACACAATGGTTCGCGGTAGAAACATATTATAGAAATCCAGTACGGCGAAACCTCTGAATAGCGGACACTACCGGCCACCAAAATTCCGTCCGTTATTCGGAGCGTTGTCCGTGTACGATTACACCGTTTCTGCGCAATCTCAACAGTGATATCATTCGTAAATGTTACAGCGGGAGAAAAAATAGAACTGCTCATTACGCCTATTGATGTAAAGAAAATGACTTACGCCATTTACGGTAGACAAAGCATCCTGTAAACTAATAACATGCTATTTCGAATCTAGATAATAAAAAATATTTTTTAATGTTTTGTAATATCTACGGCGCTGCGGCCTCGCAATATGCGCGTTGTAGGTTTTCGAATGAGTATAATTTGATTAGTGTTTTCTGTGTTCCGATTGAATACTTTTCGAACACGTATCACCGAACATTTCATTTTGTTTTTTGTAATTCGCTAAAATTCACTTTTTATTATTACGGCCACGCGTGCCTAATGCGTTATGAACGTACTATTCGGTTGGCGTTTTTAATCGAATTTTAAAAACTAGTGACTATTACAATATGATGACATAATATTCGATCACCTGGCCATTCCAAAATTGCTAATCAGTGATCGGTTTATTTAACAAAACAACAACGAGACCTAAATCGTTTTCCGAAACCGATTTAATTTATCAGAAAGAGAAACATAGTAATTGAAGAGTAATCAAATACTCTTTGAAATATTATCTAATCCATAATAGTCCGCGGTACAAACTTATTATACAAATATATTATTGTCTACAGTGCCGCGGCCTCGCAATACGCGCGTGTAGGTTTTTGAATAAATATAATTGAATAAGTGTTTCTGTATTCCAATCGAATTCGTATTCCGAACATTTTATTTTGTTTTTTTTTTTTTTTTTTATTCGCTATAATTCACTTTTTATTTTTACGGCCACGCGTAACTAATGCGTTATGAACGTACTATTCAGTACGTGTTTTTAATCGAATTTTAACAATTAGTGACTGTTACAATATATTGACACAATATTTGACTACCTAGTCATTCCAATTTCTAATCAGCGATCGGTTTGTTTAATAAAACAACGAGACCTAAATCGTTTTCCGAAACCGATTTAATTTATCAGAAAGAGAACCATAACGTTTGATAAGGAATCAAATACTTATTAAAATAATATCTAATATATAATGCAACGTGTACTTTTAATAAAAACTTTTACTATAAATCATTCATCGGCCCTGTGGCGCAACGGATAACGCGTCTGACTTCGAATCAGAAGATTCCAGGTTCGATCCCTGGCAGGGTCGTAGCCAAATTTTTTGCGAGGGTTAATATTTTTTATACGCACCGACGTCCTCGCAACCCCGGTCTAGCGGCGAATAATTAATTTTATGTTACAAACATAGGGACTTCAAGTCACTGTGTCGAATATTTCATTAACATATAATTTCTAAATTGTAATACCTTACTAATACACTTCGTAAACCTGGTTATTAATACGTCAATAAACATCTGGTTTATTTTAATTGTAATTTTATTTTTTAACGATTCCGACCATATTTTCATTAAAATACAATATTTATGTAGACATATCAGTATAATGTTAATAATGTTGTACGTATATTTATTTTTAAATAAGTAGGTATGATTTTGATTATTTTTTTAAGCGTTTTTTAAACGTGAAATATTGTGTATAGTCGAATACAATGAAAAAAGCACGTTCGTGAAATGTAAAAAATATCGTCAGCAACTAATCGCAAATTCGTGATCTTGTGACGGTGAGGTGACGGTACGGTGAGAACATTTTTTGTAGCGGTGGGCGCGCCGGGCGAGTGAGAACAAGCGTATTAAGATACGTGTGTTAAGACAAGCCTTTATCTTTAAGAATATTTTTTAAATCCTTGAACAGTCACGGCACTGTCCCGTCACAGGTGTGTATAAATAGACCTTTAACGTTGGTTAATTAATTTATTTTGTTATCTTGTAAAACACCGTTTTTACTGTTTTTCACCTAGTTTATTTAAAACGGTTTGAAGAAAATGTGTATGTCGTTCCATATTCATCATGTTTTTTTGTAATATAAATAATTTTATACAGATTTAATTTGAAAAAATCTTACTAATCTACAACAAACCTGCTGAATACTCGCAAAAACATAATTTTAATAATTTAAAGCATAAAATGCAATAAGTATAAAGTATACAAAAATATTATTTCCAATGGAAACATGATTAAAATCGTCGAAAAACAAAATTGAAATGTTCTTACAATTCAAATCGTTTTATTTATTATGGTCCAAAACAGTAACCGAAAATAAAACCGGGAAGTCGATATTCTGTATAGTCTGTACAGTAGGTATCCAGTGAACTTTGTCATTGGATAGGTCACTGTTATGGATGTGTTAAATTTGAATTCAATAATAAATCATTGTATGTGACGGAAAACTTAAATTACTCATATTTATAATCAATCGATTTTATTTGACAAGTTATTACTAAGTCAACCTAATGGTAACCAGTATGCAGATAACAATATAAGAATAAAAAANTATCTATAAGGGTTATTTCATTTATATCTATAAGCAACGATAAATCGACAGACGATTCCGAGCGCAATTCGTTATATCTATAAGCAACGATAAATCGNAAATTCGTGATCTTGTGACGGTGAGGTGACGGTACGGTGAGAACATTTTTTGTAGCGGTGGGCGCGCCGGGCGAGTGAGAACAAGCGTATTAAGATACGTGTGTTAAGACAAGCCTTTATCTTTAAGAATATTTTTTAAATCCTTGAACAGTCACGGCACTGTCCCGTCACAGGTGTGTATAAATAGACCTTTAACGTTGGTTAATTAATTTATTTTGTTATCTTGTAAAACACCGTTTTTACTGTTTTTCACCTAGTTTATTTAAAACGGTTTGAAGAAAATGTGTATGTCGTTCCATATTCATCATGTTTTTTTGTAATATAAATAATTTTATACAGATTTAATTTGAAAAAATCTTACTAATCTACAACAAACCTGCTGAATACTCGCAAAAACATAATTTTAATAATTTAAAGCATAAAATGCAATAAGTATAAAGTATACAAAAATATTATTTCCAATGG
>CABPRJ010000044.1:387059-436108 GCA_902439185.1 Cinara cedri | reverse complement strand
AAATTTTGTCTATATTCCTCATAAAAGTTTAACTATTTAGAAAAGATCTTTAAAGAATATGCCATTATATAGAAAAAAGTTCGAAATTTTCTGTTCGACGATGCTTATTTTGTTTGAGTCGTACGTAATTTTTTTTTCGATACTTCTGCTATTACACCATGAAACTCAGTGTCTTAGAATACAAAAACAAAAACCCGTTTACTATATATTTAATTGTACGTCAGTGTTATTGGTAACTATTGTGTCAAAAAAAATTGATATTATCTTCAAATGATCTTGATTTGGTGTAAAACAACAAATTATTAAAATTAATAAACACAATTTTTAAATTCTAATTGGAGCAAAGAAGCGTATAGTTTTACAAAGATGTTTTTTTTTCTGCGGACAACTTTTCTACCACAGGGCTTGCTCCGATTTTTAAATGTAGCAACTTTTCTGAAAGGAAATCGATGTGAGGAGATACCTCTAAGAGATTCATCAAATGCGAAAAACCAAAAAAAAACTGAAGAAAAAATGTACAAAATATATTTGTATAATATTGCGTTTTTTTTTTTCTATGAACAACATTTCTACCAGCAATTTTGCTCCAGCTTTTAATGATAGCAATGTTTCTGAAAAGAAATTTCACTGGGAAAGTACTATAAACAAGCCGTTTTTCGATTTTCGCAACAAATGTGAAAAACTGGCAAGAACAGGAAAAACGGGGAAATCGATATAACATGAAATAATTATTATTAAAGAAAATATATAGAACTTACTTAATTATTAAAAAAAAATGTATAAATTGGAATTTCACATTCAGACACCAAAAATATTATTATTCTATTTGGTACTATTCTAACAACTGCAAATGTGTCAAGTTCCGACCTCTGTCGTTAGTTTGAATTAAATTGTATCAAAATTGTTATTAAACATTTTTGATTACCTGGCGATTATACTTTAATCGGCGCATCTAAGTTCTGTAAGGATATATAGAACCATTAGCTTATTTACAGGCCTGTAAACTAACTATTTACAGAGCCAAATTAGTATCTGTAACTCTTCGCAGAACGATTTACAGATCGATGTTATCGTTTTATCAATGTTATTATTTCCGAAATTTCTGATCGTTTTTTTTGTTTTGGAATTTATATATTAACCTATATATATAACCTATTGCCATAATATGTCCGGGATAGATCGAATACACTGATTAAGTTAGATGATGTAGATTTCAAACAACGATTCAGATACTAACTTAATAACAAAATAATAAAATGGGTTTATTTTTTTTTTTTTTGGCAGGAAGATGCCACAATTTTATAACTTATCATTGTTCAGATTTTGGTTATCTACTCGAGTAAGATAACCGTGGTTTAGGGTTATCAAATAAAAATTGTTTAATTTATCCGTTAATGGCGTCAACCATAGTTATTATATTTTAATTTACAGATTCATTACAAATTTCTTTGTGCTATACATTTACATGTTACAGAGCCATTATAATTAATAGGTGTCTGTAATATAATAAGTTTAATGTAGTATTTTTTTTTTATTAAAATCAAATTTTGACGAAAATCGTCAATATTACGGCCTTTCAAAACTTGTATAACCGAACTTCGAAATCAATCGTGAAATCATTTGTTCCCGCAATAAAGCCATGGTTTCATGTGCTGTATGACCATCTCGTTGAAACCAAATGTCAAAAAGTCTCTTATCATATCGCGATAACGAGGGCCATTCACAGTTACGTTCTACCCGGCCTCATTTTTGAAGAAATATGAACCAATGATTCCACTAGCCCATAAACCACATCAAACCGTGGTTTTGTCTGGATGTAATGGCAACTGCTGAACCTTTTCGGGTTGCTCTTCATCCCAAATACGGCAATTTTGCTTATTAATGTAACCATTAAGCCAAAAATGAGCCTCATCGCTGTATACAATTTTAGTCGAAAATAGTGAATTTTCTTCTAACCTCTCAAGAACCCATTCACTGAAACAGTGACGATTCGGAAGGTCGGCCGGCTTCAATTCTTTCACGAGTTGAATTTTATATGCTTTTAAGCCAAGATCTTTCCGCAAAATACGCCAAGTCGTTGCATACGACAAGCCAAGCTGTTGAGAACGGCGCCGAATCGATTCATCACGGCTACAATTCCAGCTACCGCCACTATATTTTCTTCACTACATTCTGGATGTGGTCTGTTTGGTCGTGTGTTATCCAATAAAGAAAATTGTATAACTGTAGAGCGAATTGTGCTTTCGGTAGACCGGTTATGCTGACCATAAGTTTGTCTAAGCTTACGAAAAACAATCCTAGCAGAACGCTGATTTTCGTAATACAGTTGAATAATTTGTAGACGCTGTGCCGGGCTAAGTTTTTTCATGATAAAATTTCAAACAACACTGAACAAAAATGCCATAACAGTTTGATACGACTCACGCGTTATCTGTCATAAAATTCCATTTAAAAATAATACCTCTTAATGAATCACCCATTACTTTGATTATTGACGACTTTGTGAAAAACCTATATATGTTTTAATATCAAAATTAACGTGTTTAAAAATTTAAATGTGGATAGATTAGTAAATGACACAAAAAAAAGAAAAACACAATTCGATAACCCTCAAGTTTCCAGATAATAATAATAATCTACATATTGTTAAAATAAATTCATTAAGTTCAATTTACTAATAAATGTTTACCATTAAATTACAAAAAATAATATTAAAGCAGTAGACAAGAACAAATGGTTTTTACTACCAGAAACATCAAACACTAGCCTTCATACTCACGAAAAATTAGATTCAACCATAATGGTTGAAATGTCGGAAGCGATCACCATCTTTGATAATTTATAATCATTTATATGTTATATTTCGTACAAAAATTTGATCACAGATTATTTTTATTTCATTTTCAACTGTTCGTCAGTGTAAAAGCAAAAAGAATGCGAGGAATCTGGTGGATTTTCATATCTAGAACGTTATTTGTGTTATGAATAGTACTTCCCTGAATTCCATTTAGGTGAAATATGGTACCTTTTTACTATTGAACCCGTAATACTTTTCAGGTTTTCCTTATCTGCATATTATGAACGAAACCTTACTAACCTTACTAATAGATGTGGTTAGATTTATAGGAAGGAGTGTACTGACTAATGTCGTAATAAGAAAGGCGATGATCATAGGGATGATTTACTTCATTGAAGATTTAATTTTCCAAAAAAACGTATATATTTTATAATATAAACATTAGCGTGTTTAAAAATTTGAAATAGAAAAAATTAAAAATGTTGATAAAATCGTAAATGACGCAAATAAAAGAAAAAACAATCAATACGTAGTACTTATGGGCTGATATCGATATTGCTTAGATAAAATAATGAATTTTTTTTTTTTGAAAGTCGATGTTTTGGAACAATATTTTTTTCTTTTTCTGCTTGGCTTTACGGATCTGTATTCTCCGTAGCTTTTCTCCACTACTTTTTCCGGATTTCCGGCACCGCTAACGTAATGTCCTGCTTAACACAGTATTCTCATTAAATACCTTAATGATCAGAGCAAAAAAAAATAATAGCCGATACTGCGAAAAACGATTTTGAGCGTAGTTCGTTTATACCTTATATTTGAAGGATCGTAATATTTATGATTTCCATAAAAATCAGATCTTATAAAAAAAAAAAAATTAATACGTACAGTAACGCTCTCAATTTTTTTTATTTTACCTCTAAGCGTCACTATTATAATAGACCTACTGTTAGATATTCAATGTTAAATGTCTATTTGGTCAAACAACTATATATGTATATCCACTTACCTATAGTACCAAAAAATAAAAAGGCGAAATTAAATCCTTAAAAATGTAGTAATTTTACAAAAGAAAAATGTTAAATGTTTAAACTAAAATTCACAAATTTTGAAAAAGAATTTACCACCACCTCAAAATTCACCGAAACCGTCCCCCCCTTTCACCCTTAATACGGGTTCACAAAGCGGATATTATATTAATATATTGTTATATAGGCAGTAATAATAATGTACTCTGGGAAAATACACACCACGTCAATCATATGTTACGTTTCAGTTTATTTATCACTCGGCAACAAATTTTTTTTTTAGCTCTTGTAATTTTGCTTTGCCTTTAACATTGAGTCCGAAAAGTTGTTTTTTGTTGTCGCTCTTAATCTGTATTTCAGCGTCATTTAATAAGGATTTATTAAACTCAATCAATTGATTTAAAGACTTTTTTCTCGTTTTTTGTTAATAAAATATTTAATAATTTATTTGTTTCAAATATTTTCAATATTTTTTTCTTGTATTATACTCGTGCAATAATAATGGTGTCTGCTACGTTAAGTTTGGTTTGCTGTATCGCAACATTTATTACTAAGCGCAGTGGAACTGGTACAATTCGTAATCACGTTGATAAAATATGTGCAATTGTGTATTTTTTTTAAATTAAAACAGCCGCACGAAATTAACTCCCTAGATTTTTCTTCCGGATCTTTAAAATGATCAGTATAAATGCATTGTACAAATGAAAATACAATCCACTCTATGGACTTCGTGAATTTTAATCAGTACGTGTAAGATAATTTTCGGTTCATTGTATGGGGTTTTTTTTCTTGAAATCTTTTGCTGTTAATTTCACGGGGAATGTAGAGATAGATATAATCATAGTATTATATTATTTTTGATATTTTTAGTGTTTTAGAAATTCGTATACTGTTAACAGAAAATCGTAACTTTATTTACAGAGCATTCATACAAATTGTAGAACCAGAAACAACTATTCTTAATACGTCCGAGATAGTGACTACTACCTTTCCTGAAACTTTATTTCCGGATGTTATTATCGGTCCAGACCGACACTACTATGCAACGCATCTTACCGCCGGCCAAAACACAACCCATTACCAATTCGTCAAGTGAGTATAGCTATAATTATTTTAAAACACTAAATTTTCAACATCAGAATCGTGTACATTTTAAAGTTAATTATACATTTCCGAAGTAGAGTCTGCCACCCTGACTGGAGTATCGCATCCGGATGCTACTGTCGGTCCAAGCCAGACCGAAGGTACAACGCAACGCATTAAACCGCCGGCCAATACAAAATCTCCCATTCGCAGTGGTTCGCCAAGTGAGTACAGTAATTAATATAAAACTGGATCGTGTATATTATAAAGTTAATTATTTGTTTACACTAACTTCGAACCGATTAAAATACTATCTGCACATATTTTTTTTTTTTTTTTTTTTATTAAATATGTTAAAACTACTCAACTACTTCAACTATTGAGGTTATTAGCCTTTATTAATTACAAAATATTGTTTTTAAGACTATGGAGATCCATTATTATTGTGATTCACAGCAGGGGAAATTAGTGCGATATGTTTTTTTTTCAGTAGTTTGATAAGTCTATGTTAATGAAAAAATTTTGTATGTTTTTGGAGTTTTCTTCGTCATAAAAATAATAACAATCTTAAATTATTCCCGACATGAACAATAATTATACCTATTATAATTTATTGGAAATTCGAAAGCATATTATCTCGAATATAATAATAATTAAGGGGAGTTACAGAAACTGTTAAGTTTTTCCGGTATCGTTAAATTCGATAATTATTTCGTACCATTTAACGGTAAAGATAAGTCTTTTTCGTTAATCTATACCGTCCGAACACGACCGTTTTTATACGGACTTTAAAGTTAAAATAATATTCGGTCAAAATACCAGCAGGAATTTAATTTACGAATAAAAGAAATACCCTTTGTATACCCTATACTTTATTTTTATGAGTTGTCAACGTGTCGAGTTCTAAAGAAACCAACACAGTTGCAACGGTCGGATCTGTGAAACGTCGCAAATAAACAATACATTTTATTTTTAACGTGATGAATGAACATAATCTACAAACCAAGGTTAATTTTATTATATTGTTATTTACTTACACGAATTAAAACTAGTACGAATAATTTTAGTCAAATACGCTGTAGCCGGTGTAATAATATATGTTAATATTTTTTTTATTTTATTTTATATCATATATATAGTGCAATAAAGTAAGAAATATAATCGTCGAAACCAAGGAAAAATGCCTACCGTGGTTAGCGCGGTATATTGTTACAAATCGCATTAACATAGAATCAAACCACCATACAGTATACTTAAATTTTTTAAACTCGTTGAACAACGAAAAACTCAACGAGTTAATAATGCTGGAAACAGAAACAAATATTAAAGTGAGTAGGAATATTTTTTTTTATTTTTTATATGATGATTAGGGAACAGATTTATATGTTATTAAAATCCGCAAAAATATTTTAAAAAAGCAAAAGTGGTAGAGTGATTTTAAAAGTTCACTACAATAATGGTTCTAACCCATTAAATAAAATAGTCTAACGCTGACAAATGATTAACAAGAAGTACTTTTGTTTTTGTAAAACTTACAAATTTATTTATTAAAAATCGTTTTATTCTAATCATTTTTGTAGTGTAAAAAAACAATTGTTAAGTGAGAGCCATTGGATAAGGGAACTTTAAAATCTGTCTACCATTATCTCTTTTTCAAATTTTTTATAAGCGGTTTTCTAGGACTTTTTTTTGATGTTTTTAAGCACTTTCTTGTAAATTTTAAGTGTGTATAAATCCGTTTTCTCATGATATTGAATACGATATATTTTAAAATAATATCTCGCGTATCTCGTTAGGTTAGGCATTGTTGAGTCGGGACGAGGTGAGTACTATTTGTAGGAAAACGTTGAACAATTTGGGAAGTTGGTACGGAATGATGACCCTGGCCAAGAATAAACCGATTAGTACGACGTTTGAAGACTTGAAGACATTATTGATAAAAGCGTATCAAGGAGGAGAGGACAAATTGATGTACACTCTGCCGCTTGTAACGAGAATTCTTGAAACTTGCTAATAGCACAGTACGTCGAATACGTTTCATTCTTATCGATTTAATTTCTGATGATTTGTTGGTATAATATACTTCTATTTTGTTTTATCATAGGTGTTTAATACTACCAGCTCGTGGACCTTGGATGTATTATACTGTTTGAGTGATCTGCACCGTCAACCGGATTTGAAATTGAAGTTCCAATTTGAAATAGAAATTGTATGCAAAAAATTAAAAATTTAACTCAAGGTGAAAATATCAATAATGTTATACAATCATTATTTGTAAACTCAAATCGTATATTTCTGGTATTTAGGATTTAAAGCCTGCAACGAGTTATTTCAATAAAAATGCATAGAAAAATTGTTGTGTACGAACCTCTTACAATTGAAAAAGAAATTTGTCTTCTCGTAATTGTCTGCGTTGTCTCTCTATCGGGTCGACAGCGGTTTTTGGATCTAATTTTTTTCTATAATTAATTGTGTTTTTACGAAACTTAATAAAAATATAAACCCGTTGTTAACAATGTGTAGTTTTTTTTTCAGTTTTGTAGTGTTTTTCTACTATGATTTTATCGAATTTATAGTTTAAATAATATAATGTTATAAATCGAAAAAAATTGACTGTGGATATTACCGATTCGTAAATCACGATAAAAATAAATAGCCTATTAAGTAGATTTATATGCACACGCATTCGCAGTGTCTAATAAAATGATGTCAAAATACTTCTAAAAAATGCTGTACACCGTGACAGTGTGTAACCATGGCATTTAATGGCCGGAAAAAGGGGGGCGAGTGGAAACCAAGAAGAAAAAAATAAAAGATAAATGTTTTTAATCTGAAATTTTTTCTATGTTTTATTTTCGGTTTTGCTCAATTATTTAAAAAAAATAAAAAGGAAAATCAGCAAACGACTATTTTATTCACAAACTGGTTCCGAGAAATGCAACGAAAAATGTATCGAGGCGTTTTTCGATCAAAACAGTATTAAAGAAAAAATTAAAAACAATGAAATCGGTAATGCCGCGGAGGTTTTTTTGGAATATTTGGAGTTTTTCCCAGTTATTTGAAACCCCTTTGGAAAATTAAAAAATTGACTATAAAGTATTGATTCTTTAATTTGGACAAATTAATTTGTTTTCGGTTAGTTAAATTTATGTTACGAATGACAAGAGGGACGATAAAATGTTTTTAATAATAAAAAAAATGTAACATTTATTCTTCTACAAAAAAAGGAATTAAATTAAATTGAGTTGAATCCAGTTAAAAGCCAGTATATCATCAAAATGGGATTTATAGAAAATACAATTTTATGTACACCTAGTAAAGATGTGTTCAGTCGTAAAGTTTATTATTTATACATTTTTTACAAATTATATTAATTTCTATCAGTGACCGCCTGGTCAAGGCAGCTAGGCAACAATCGCTGCCCGGGCCCCTAGCTTTTTTATTTCTACCATATAGATACATGGAGTAGGTACATAGGCACATTATAATTCATAAATCTAATCGACATAGGTATCTATATAATACAAACTCCTCCCACCAAACACTAAAGAACCACCCGGCGGCGTGTAATATATTTCGACAATAATCAGAAAAGTTCGGAAATAAACCGCCTGTTCTCATAATACGAGTATAACTGATTATATCATAACATAGTCACGTAGATTCTATACACTTTTAGTTTTTTCCATTTACGATAATTCTTGTAATATTAACACTTATATAGTGTAATTTTTCTAAAAGAAAATTCGACTGGAGAGGTTCTTTAGGGAGGTCATTTTTCAATTTTCCCAGAAAATGCGAAAAGCCGGGAAAAACGTAGGAAAATCGGGAAAATCGATACAACATTAAACAAATATTATTAAAGAAAATATATAAAATATATTTAATTATTTTCCTATAATATGACATAGGTATATATTGTTTACAGGTGTACATTAAAGTACCAATAACAGTGAATGCACCCGTCCCCATTATCCTAGGACGTCTTTTTAATATTTACTTGTATACCAGAAGTAATAAATACAAAGGTGAAATTAATTTTAATTTTTAATAAATTACTGAATGAACTGCTTATATCTGATGACTTAATTTATCTACTTAACACAAATATGAATAATGAAAACAATATAATATGCTAGTAGTCAGGCAGATTAGGCCCCTAAAAACAAATCTTGCCTGGACTCTTCGATAACCAAGTCAACACTGATTTCTATAAAATATACGATTTTCTCGAAGTTTCACGTTTATAACACAGTACGTAACAATCTACGTATTTAATAAGGATAATTTTGGTATATATTTATACGTAGTTAATATTCGTATATTATTAGTATAACATATGTCAATAATACTTGTATTATAAGGTTGGTCGAATTTTGCGTCGATTATGTGTAAAGATATACGTATACGTACTTTCGAGGTTTCATCGATAATCTTGAACTGTCTGAAAAAAAAAATACAAATTAATAGTAGGTATATTACTTAGGTATAAATAGTAGCTATACTATTGTTAATAGAGATTACAGGATACATTTTACCTACATAGTTTACTTGTTTAATAGACAAGATATTATAGAATAATATTTTATTATAAAATATCTCAGTATTCTTATAGATCTGACTGCAACGATAAACTGGATTATTCAACGCTATTTAACTTAATTACCATATTAATATTACAATATGTGTATTAAAAATATTATATCGTATCTTCCATTTTTTGTAATATAGATTTAAATAACCGAAAGCAAATCATTTTTTCCAAATTAAAGTATCATCCCGGTTTTTGTATTTTTCTTCGAAAATAATAGATATTCATAGTATATTGTTAATACTTCTTTTATAGACAATTAAACGCTCTATAGTAAATGTTTTATATATTTTTATGTAAATTGCTATATTTTACAAATTAAATACGAAAGTAGCCTCTATGTACATTTTTCAACCTTCTATCGGCACAGAAAGGAGTTGGTTTATCATGACCAAATTTACCTATATATAACCTATATATACTAATTCCGGTAGCCAAGTTGTTGCGATTTTTAAAGAGACACGAACTTTTTCCAAGAAACGCTCTAGTGGAAGATAAATACATTTGAACAAATGTGATTTGGAAATTGGAATAAAAATATATAGTTTGAAAATCTAAGCCTTGGTACAAAACCAGTGTAATTTCAGCTGTTAACACAGGTATTATATAAAATGCTGTTTTATATATCTGTGGCTGTTAATAACAAAATATAGTCGTTGGAATAAATGTTTATTGGACGTTGGACCAAAAGGTGAAATGTGGAACAACAATTATGGTTCGAACAAAAATATAGTGGAACAAGTATTTTGTGGAACAAATGGTGTAGGTCCGTTAGGGCGTCAGGCACTTTTCTCGAAGATAAGAATCCGAAGATAACAAAATCTGAATCAGGTACAGCAACTTAAAAAACTAAATTCTCGGCAAATTATTATCACTTTTCCCTATTATCCACCCGACGTGGTTTTGCACAATAAATCGAGGGTTTTCTTCGATTAAAACAGTCCGAGAGAGCGAGTGACCCCTCCAGGTGCCATATTTACGACCGTATTAACATTAAACAGGGTAAAGTCAAAATACATAATATATTTCATGTTTGTGCATTTAATGATTCTAGATTCCCATATGAAAATGTTCGATTTAGTTAAGGTTGGTGTAATTTGTCATTAGTGTTTTAATTTTTTCTTCCATGGTTTCGGGAAAAGTTACCCCATCCTGGTCAGTTGTTGACATAGGTAATAGAGGAGAATGATAATAATCGCGGTGTTCGAAAACAAAATTATTGCTTTCAAACTAAATAAATAATGTAATATATTAATAAGATATGCAAAACATGAAAAAGGCGTAGTTGACTTTTAAATGTTAATTGTTCATTGTTAACTGTTAATATTTCTAATTTCTAAATTATAATTATATTTTTACCCTATTAGTATTATAAATAACGTTTTAATTAATTATCTTTTTTATTCATAAAACCCAATTTATTTTCATTCTCATAATTTAAAATATTTAACATTATGGAGATAGATGATAATTTTCCTGCAGCTATCCGAATTGTTACTGAAATACAAAATATAGTTAGTAAAGACCCTAAACTGTAAGTAAAAGAAAAAAAAACAGTAAATATTATGGCTTATATTATTGTAGTTTTATTATAACAGATATGCAATTACATTATTTATTATAGAAAAGAATTTGACCTAGTCATCCAACCTGAAAGTCAGAATAAGTCTCCAGTGATATACATTGACCACTGTTTAGGCCTTGAGTCATGGTGTGTACGTCATGTTTACAGATATGTGTACCAAAGACTGATTACTATAAGAAAACGATTAAAAAGACCAGGTGGTACTATTATAAATTTATGTTGAATAGATAAGTATTTATTACCTAAAGTTTAATTTTTAATTATATTCTTTTTATAAATAATATTTTGTTTAGTGTCTAACGAAACAATAACTTTACTCACATCTGCCCTTTTATTAAATCCCGAAGTTACAACTTTTTGGAATATGAGACGTGAGTTAGTAATTGATGAATATTTAAAACCTAATGAAGAATTACGTTTTTGTGCCGTTGTTTTAAAATTTAAACCAAAATCTGCTGAAATTTTCAACTATAGAAGATGGATATTATTTCATGTTTTAAAAGGTAATTCATTTCAAGTATAAAGTATGGATATATTTATTTTAGTTATTAGAAAATAGTTTATTAATTTAACATAATAATTGTAATCATTTAAGTACTTAGTACTATTTATTAAAATACCTATAGAATTATATTTTTAATTATTAGCTTATAAGTACTTAATTATTATTAATAATAATAATCTTTTATTTCAAAAAAATTAAATACAATTTACTTAAAATAAAAATTACAGTTATTAATTGACTACAAAAAATGTATACATAAGTAATCATTAATTGTCAAAATATTTGTATTCAAAGAACTATAAATGATAAAAAACCAAAATGATTTAGAGTATTAGTGGTATACTTCAAAATATATCTAGTTTTAGAAATATTCAATATGTATGTATATAAAATAAAGGTTATGGTTTATTTCTAGCTTTTGGAAGATTAATTTTAAAATTTTAAATTTTAAAATTATAACGTTCAATTAATTCTGGACAATTAACAATATTATTAAATAATTTATGTAAACAAATGTACTGTTATTTATTATGTGATATAAATTTAAATTTATTTTTCCGTAATAAAACAATATTATTATAATAATTTGTATCTTTTATCCAAAGGCATAATTAAAAAAAAAAAAAAACGTAAGCAAAATCAAAATAATTCTTTATACATTACATAGGAATATAAGTCATAAAAAATTATTTTAAATTTTCAAGAGACATATTGATTGATTTAATGAGTTTTTTTTTTCATAGAAGACTTGAAGACTTGTATAGTCTAGTTTGAAGGGTAGTAAAGAAAAATATATATATTTTTTTTTAAATTTAATATTTTAATACTTTACAATTTATCGACATAATCTTATGTAATAAAATGTTTTTAATTATAAAATAATAACCAAAATTAAAGAAATAATACTTCTATGTTTTGGTATTCATTTTTGTTAGTAATAAACAATCACTTTGAATGATTTAAAGTAGTTAATTTAATCATCATTGTATTAAATATGGTCTATAAATGTTATAAAATGATATTAATGAACCTATACACAAAAAAAAATTTTGTTTTATAATAATTACACAAAGTGCACAATAGGTGTAGGTATTGTCCATTTCATGAAATGAATGACCATGTATTGTATTTTCGTCAAAATTCACGATCTGGACGAATTTCACTATGTGGATATCCAGTTCATGAAAATAGCGATTTCACTAAGTGGATGCAACATATATATAGAAATACCTATGTATAAACAAATTGGTACTTATATCTACATGTATTGTAAAATTATCAAATTTTTGTTTACAGATTTTAGCTCGAATGATGTTGTGCAGAATGAATTAACAGTAGGATTAACAGCAGCTAATGATTACCCTAGTAATTACAATGCGTGGAATCATTGTTTTTGTGTTATTCAAAGATCTCTTGATCATGGAAATTTTGCCTTGATCGCTCAACAGTGGGAAATCACCAAAGTTTGGTGTTGTGAACATGTATCTGACCATAGTTGTATGCAATACAGACAGCGATTACTTAAATATTTAGTTACTGACAAAAGGTGTATACAACATCTTAAAAGTTGTGCATCAAAGTTACTTTTGCGTTTTTTTAATTCCGATGAGAGACATAAATTGATGAGGCCATCAGAAGATTATATTGGTGAAACTATTGGAGTTATATTAGATGAATTATATTTTAATGAAGATCTGATTGCGATGTATCAAAATCACGAATCTCTATGGAATCATCGAAGGTTCTTATGTTACTTATTAGTAAATATTTATAGTACAGATTGTATCAAAGAAGTGTTAATGAATAATGAAAAGAGGGTTTGTACCAATTTTTTAAAAGGTAATGAAATGTTCGTTAAAAAATATGTTTTGTGGCTTCAAACCAAATTGTGCATTTCTATACAATTACTTTAACTATATTGAATTAATTTTTTTAAGTTTTACCACAATTCTGTTTATCAAACAACAGTTAATGCATTTATTACCTAGTTATTTACCATCTATCATTTATTAACTAATAATTAATTCAACCACATAAGAAGTTAAGAATATGAAAATTAAAATTGCCTTTAGTTAAAGTATTTATTTCTATTCATATGATTCAAGAAAATTTGACAAAAACATTGTCTGTTATAATTTCTTAATCATATTTTTAAACTATAGTCACTTTCATTTTTGTGCTAATAATTAAATTTTGATGTTTCATATTAACAAGTAAGTAATTATTTTTATTGCTTGTTTATCTCACACATCAATAAGTGCAAATTAATATTACTACAAATCAAAAAAAAAAACACCATGTAATAAATTTGAATATTTAATTAATTGTTTACTTTATATTAAACAAACTTTAATTAAAAAAATAATAATTCTGTTTTAATTTTTAATGAATAATATGTGCTTGTGTATATACTGATGCTATACTATAATATTGTATTATTATTATTTGTTATGTAGGGATATTTAAATAAACCATGGGAAAAGATATAAATCACTTGTTCAACTCAACAATAGATATTAGGTATCTACTATAATACTGTAAATATATAGTTAAAACTATTTGAAAATATTGTTTAGGATACAAATGTTTAAATATCAAATAATCAATTAGTAATTTTTCAATAAATATACAGCTATAAAAAATGATTCATTTTTGTAAAGACTATTTATCAATAGTCAAAAATAGTATAAAGAGTATCTATTAGATGATATCAATGTCAATATAGCTAATAATAAATACTATTTTTTCAAAAGTTTACTTGACATTTATAGTACAGATAGTGGTAATTTACAAAAATGTCTAAAATATTATAAAATAACTAGTTGAAATTTGCTGCAACTCTTGCAATTACTGCCATTTATATTTTTAATTATTTAGCCAAGGGAATTTTTTGTATTCAAGTAAATGATTTATGTAATTATTATAATATAAAAACATGATTAAATATACTTCATATATGTAATCAAAACATTTAATGATATGCAACACAAATGGCCCTAAAGTTGATCTGCTTATATGCTTATTTTACAGATGATTTTAAAAAAAATAGTATAATGACTAACTTCATATTTTGTTTGAATAATTATACAATTATATATTTCTTATGACCTAAAACTTTTGATTCAAATTAAAGTTCACATCTGGAATACTATAAAATTATATTAGGTTTTCCTTAAATATTTCAAGTTTAAAGTCAATATTCTATGTTTTAAAAATTGACTATTTTTCATTGTACATATACTATTTGTATCATCTCCTCAATACACTTTATTCATATTTCTGCAATTAAAACTTTCATAAAGACTTACAATTTGCATTTTTAATATTTAATAAATGGGTTAAAATTAAATTTCACATTTAGTTTTTACTTATTTCATTTTAAATTGACAATACAAGTTAAGTACTTAGTATAACATTATTTAATAAAATCATCAAAACTGGGTAGTAGGTATATAAAATTAGTTAAAATTAATTTAAATTCTTTTTAACCAATAATAGCAAGTTCATTTTTAGAAAATGCATGTATTATTTATCAATGAGTGTATTTTAAATGAATTTATCAAGGTTTACTCAAGGAATATAATTGATAAAATAATATACATGTATATATATATATATATTTATTGCAGTTGTATCATCCATTTTTTTTATTAAATAAATAGAATATTGTCAGTTGTTCCACAATGACAGTAATAATCATGATAAATTTGAAATATTTTATTTAATGAACAAAGTTAATTTTGAGAGCATCCTACACCAAAGTTTGTTTATAAATTGTTAAAAAATATATAGGTACTAATTTTAGAATATTGATGAAAGTAGATGTACTATAACATTAATATAAGTTTATTTATAATTTAAATTGTATTATCAGTTATTATTTCTTGTTAAAAATAAAATAATACCTTATGAAATTTTTCAAATCCTAATAAAGATCATATTAAGTCCTCAATTAATTATCCTGTTCTACCACATTTAAAAATTCTAAGTTTGTTGTCCATTGTACATTTCATAATATTATTATACTGGTGCTACATTAAACACAAACCAAATGTGTATGAAACTAATACAATGGAAAAATATAACATATTTAAGAAATATTCTAAAAATAAAGTTTTTCAAAAAACCAGCTGCCACAGTTGTTGATGTAAAAAAGTTTACATTAAATGTGGTAGACTATGTATTAAGTGCTCCATACTTCATTTACAAATATCTACTTACTATAGTATTCATAAATTAATATTTTGAGAATAAAAATTATATATATTTTAAAACACATACCTACAATATAAAGTAACAATTCTTATTAGTTATTATGAATTATTGATAAATGTATACACAATTTGTATAAATAAAAAATACTATAAGAAATTGAATGTGCTTTATATTTTTCAAAGTTGAATACAATAGGTATTTGTATACATTGTAACTAAAAATTTACTAGTAAAGATTACAATATTATTAATGTGCATTACACATCCTAATCAACGTGTATCATAACTTTAATTGGATTTCCAACTCCAGTCTCTGCTGTTTTAAAAGCTTCTAATGATTCTTCAATTGTATAATGATGAGTTATTAATGGACTCAGATTAACTTTTCCTGAAGAGATTAATGATAATGCATCTTGATAACTAAAACAAATTTTAAATCATATCAAGTCATTATTTGAATAATATTGTATTAGTAAGAAAAAATGTATTTATTAATATACTCATTGGCATAGCGGAAGACTCCTTTAATGTCTACTTCTCTAGCTAATGCATTAAACAAAGGTAGTTCAACATTTTTTGATGCTCCCATTCCAACAATCATTAGTACTCCTCCAGATTTTGTTAACTAAAACATAATATGGGAATATTATAAACTAATTTATATAAGCTCACAATTCTGAAAAGTTTGGAAGGTGAACTACTTTTCAAACACTTTAAAAAGACTTGCAAAACCTTTCAAACTCTAAACTTTGGGCTGACTTCAAAGGTTTTTTAACTATAGAGACTTAACATTGAAATTTGCAAGACATACATGGTATAATATATTATATTACTTTATAATTCTCAAAATTGTTGGTTGGAATTATTTGAATATTTTTACGTTTTTAATTAAATTAGTATTTTGAAAATTAAATATACAAGATCATAAAGATAATATTTACATTCATGTGTAACTTATATATATATATATATTAGCTATCTACATTATATTTTACAAATGTATAATTTATGAAGTAATAAACTAAATTGTTTTAGTTTTTTTAGTACTGAAATACATATATATATTAGCTATATTTACATTATATTTTACAAATTTAAACTTTATGAAGTAATAAACTAAATTGTTTTAGTTTTTTAGTACTGTATTGAATATAATTTATATATTGGTATTTTAGGTCCTAATACGGCCATATTTCATATTTCATATTAAAAAAAAAAAATTAAATAGTTAAATTTAATATAGATGGTAATTTTTGTTTCTAATATATTTTTTATATTATTATAATATATATTTATTTTTATTTTAAACCGGCAATCCCTTTTTTATTTAAAATTTCATTACAGGGTGCCTTACCAATATCGAGTATAGACTAAATAGTTAGCTATTATTATTTAAAATGAGTAGAACAAGGTAGTGACTAGTGAATGTAAAAATAACATGGAATACGGCAGGCTCAACCATAAAATATTTACAACAATTCTAACATCTATATGCAAATATAATTATAATATATTTATGTATCAGTCAATATTTGACCATAGTAATTTACTATATGTACTCACTTCAATTCCCATTTTCATTGTCTGCTGGAAACCACTACAATCAATAGTAACATCAGGAAGTTCGTTATTCAATTCAAATCTCATATTTTCTATTGCTTGTTCATCAGATTCTCCTTTATTGATTTGAATTACTTTAAAAGCACCCATTTTTTTAGCTACATTCAATCGGTAATCTGTAAGATCTGTTATAAAAATTTTTGAAGCACCCATTGCTTTTGCAGTGGCTAATGTGACCAAACCAATGGGCCCAGCTCCTAAAATTAGTACAGAAGAACCAACCGTAACACCTCCTCTTTTGCAAGCATGTACACCAACAGAAAGTGGTTCTAACATGGCACCGTCTTCTAAAGTCATATGTCGTGGTAACCTGCAATATTTACACAAAATTTTATTATCAATAAATTATAGAACCAAAATCTTACTTGTAACAAAAATCAGCAGCATGAACATAATAACGAGTTAAATTTCCATCTATTGGTGGTGTAGCGCAAAATTTCATATCAAGGCATAAATTGTACTTGCCATTTTTGCAAAATGTACACATACGGCATGATACACCCGGTTCAATGGCCACTCTATCACCTATGATACAAAAATGTTTTTAAAAACTTTTTAATAGTAAATTAATTTTAAATATTTTTATACCGACCAATAGAAAGATTTGTCACTCCTTCTCCTAGTTTCACTACAATTCCACTAGCTTCATGTCCAATAATCATTGGTTCGTTAACAACATAATTACCAATACTACCGTGTACTAAATAATGGACATCTGAACCGCATATTCCAACACGTTGAATTTTCAATAATACTTCTACAAGATTTATGATTAAGTAATACAATAGACATTTTAGCATTAAATTATAAGTAGTTGATAATTTCTTACCATTATAGCCAGGTTTTGGTATGGGCCGTTGTTCCTAATAATTATAAAAGAAAACAATTAAGTAATAAAATCTTTAAATATCACTAAATTATAATATTATCAAATATGTACTAACAAGTCTTAAATCTCTCACACCATAAAGAACTGAAGTCAAATTATCCTGGTCGTCCATATTGTCTAAAAATAATAAAATATTTTTTACAGAATTCTAAATTGAATACTTATAATGGTAAGCATTATCTTGATTTAATAGTAGTATTTAACTTAGTTACAGTAAAACTTCCGTTAACGGTAATTCTTTTTGGTCATGTCAAGTGTTATGCTTCTATAAGAAACCTCTAAATAGCGGTAATTATTTCTGATCTCTTCGGGGACCATTATATGGAAGTTTTAATGTATAACAACAGAATAGAATATGTATACCTATATTATGTACTGCATTGCACACAATAATATATAATACAAATTATTGTAATGAATACAATACAAGTATACTAGACCACAATAAATTATATAAGTAGGTAGGCATTACTAAGTAAAAACTGAGTCCTTACAATATTCCTTGGCTATGGTAAACTGATATTATTTCAGTAGATTTTTGACATTAAATGATGTACCTAGTTGCTGTTTATAGTGTGTAGAAATCGGACAATTTTAAAAATAAGTACCTATATCTCTATAGGTGGTACGGAATATAAATAATTTTAGTGGATAATGAATCTATAACGCGGCTGTTATATACTCGGGATGGCTGTGAAACGTGTACTATAAAAAAAATAGTATAATATACCTAACATTAAATACATTAATTAAGCATATACGTACCAAATATCAATAATTTGTTTTAAAATGGTTGGAAAACTATTTAATAAACCTGACCGGTGTAGTGTCGAGTGTCTACCATAGAAATGAATATTATACTGTATTGAATTTCGGTAGGACCACACAACAGTGTATAAAATCTCGTCAACGATTATCGAATGAAACGTTGCATCAGAATCATCAAGCATTTATACGTGGGTCAGGCGTGCGCGCGTACGTCTCTATGGCACAATCAGGGTGCGCACAGTGTCGGTTTGACGTCTAAAAAAAAAAAAATAATAATTTTTTCGAGCATCGGTAAAATACTAAAATGTATACTGACTAATGTCATGCGCAACTCATGCCTCGTGTTTATTGTATGATTTTTAATTACGAATTATTACGTTCAGGAATTAATAACACTGTTATTTTCGTTCCAGAAATTTATATCCCGGAATATTATGTTTCTGATTATTGCAGTCTTTTAAAAAGCTTACAAAAATAAAGTGAAAATTACTACAATTGGCTCTATTTTTTTTTTTTTTTTTTTTAACATTAAATACAATTTTGATGAACGTCTATTTTATACATTTTGGTTTGGCCAAAAAATTATCATGTAAATCTGAAAATAATACCCGTCCCAAAATTATGTTAATTTTGACTATTTATATTCAAATTTAAACTTTAAACGTGTTTATGAAAAAACTACTACACAATACCTAGGTACTACTTTAAACTATTTTTGTACCTTTAAGTACACCTTTGATGAACCCCTAGTCAAATGTTTAAGGTTTTCCAATCGGCCAAATCAATTTTTTTCACATAAATATATTTTTATTTTATGTTCCCTCAGCTAAAAATAAAAAAAACTTATAATATTTTGACTATAGTACGAGCATATAAATTATGTGAATATATATAAAAAAAATTAAAAATTAATAAAACCTATTGATAAGATTAAGTTATTTCTGGGGTTGGATCTTATTTTTAAACCCTGTATATAGTTAATATAACAAATATAAAAAATCATTTTGAATTTAAAACATATGTATTGTATGTAATTGATGGTTTATTTAACCTTTGAGTTATATTAAAAAAAATGGGTTTTATCTAGAACTTATTTAAAGTGTTGGCTCTTTTCTAAATTGGGATGATATTCCACAAGGATTTTCCTTGTAAAATTTTTTTTTAATTGGGGTACATGTTATATTATGGTTAACTATTTGAAATATTAGTGACATTATTAATTATTAAGTAGAAATTACCAAAGTTCACCTTTATACAATTAGTATAATTATTATCATAGAAATTTAAGATAAATATCTGAATTCTATTGAGCCTTGAGAAATACATTAAAAAAGATCTATAATTAAATGTTTGTTCTTATTTTAACTATGCACTTCTTATCAGACATCCGCATTAAAAAACACAGACCCAAAATTTAAAATAATTTAATTTGATTTTTATGTTTTCAATGATATGTCTGTAGAGCTCCACATTCAGGCTATGATGTTAAAATAAATATGGTTAGTATATAAATACTGGAAGAGGATTAAACAAAATATAAAATGTACAAGTATGAAATGCTTAGTAGTAAATAATAAGTTTGATTTCCATGAAATCATTCAGAATATACATTTTAAAATTAGTTCAATAAATTTCCGCATGAAAAACTTATATTGTACCTCAAAAAATGCTATCAAGTCATATATTTTACATCTGAAATATTAATATTATATTATTACATTAAATATCAATACATTAAATAATGGTTGTATACTTCAATGCATTTGAATGAATAGGAAAATACTGTACCAGTTATTTAACTAATACCTATTATTATAGTTCATTTGAACAACTATTAATAAATAATGATAGTGGGTATTCAAAGTATTATACCTATATTATAATTGAGCATTGGTTATATAATACATTTATTATTCTATAATCAATAACAGGTACCTATAGTTTATAATTGTATCATATAAATATGAGCAACTCAATAAAATATCTATAATATATATTTACAATAAATTTGTAACAGTAAACTTTAAACTTAGAAAACAATGAATAAATTTGTTCCAATTTTAAACAATACTTAAAATGAATAATTAATATATAAAATTAAACTTCAAGAGTATACTTATAAAGTATAATATGAACTACTAAGTTATTTTTAAATATTTCTACCCATACAATGATAATGAACAAATAAAAAAATGAAGAAAAATAATAATAATACATTTTAAGTACACTATTAACTTGTACAACATGATATTATATTAGAATTATTTATACTATCATTATTCGGAACTTCTTCTGGATCAATTTCAAGTTTTAAATTGACTGGTGGATTTGAACTTTCTAACATTTCTATTAAATTTCGACCAATATTTGTGAACAAATCTTGAATACCTAAAAATTAATTAAAATATATATAGGTACTTTATAATTTATCTTTTAATAAGACATATAATTTTATTTTAACTATCTATAAATAATTGAATTGTTCTTAAAAATATTAATATTTTTAATTTGTTTTACATATTTGTTTATTTTAAAAATATGAAAAACAAAAAGATTTAAAATCCCAAATGTATCAATATCAACAATATTTAATTGTGGTTATAATTATAAACAATTTAGGAAAATTGTCTTATTTAAATATTATACAAATAAAAAACATATCCATCGAATACATAATCTCCTTTTCATTTTTGAAGTCTATAAAATTATATATTTATGCACTGACAAGCAATAATATTAATGCAAAAAAAATGTCTACTATTTTTTTTTTTAATTAACAGTAGAATATTTTTATTTTAGAAATAATATTAAAATCATTAGATTCTATAATAATCATACTCATAATAATCGAATAGTGTTTTTAGACTTTACCATAAAAATTAGAGGTACAGTGTGACAAGATAAGTTTTTTTCTTTAATTATATTAATTGCACATTTAACATTCATTAGGAATAGGGACGCATTTAAGTTAAATTGTAAGATACATTGATTCAGTGATTATGAATCCATCTCTAGATAGTAGAAATATTTAAATCCTAACCCATGCATATTTTTTCATTGAGTTTTTAGGACATTTAATAGGCAATAATGGACTTGAACCAATTAGTCTGTGGAAAAGAAGAGCTATTTGTGATATTTTCCTCAAGTAATTTTTAATACAGATTTTTATTCATTATAAATTATAAATATTAAGAAATAAGATTAATATTTCTATCCTATAAAATATATATAAATTATGAAAGGTCTGAATAAAGAAAAACATAATATAATTGAATATAATATATACATTTTAAATTAAACTTGTAAGCTTATAATAATTTTGATTTATTTTATAGTTGGTGAATTGTACTACTGCTCTCACCTTAATACTGAGTGATAAGACTTTAAAATTTAGTAAATGGGTTTCTATATTTTTTCTTAATATAAACCAAAAACTATGGTATCATTATTGGTCAAACAGTTTTCTTGAAACTAATTCTGTTTCTAAACTTTAGATTTTTAGATTTTTTGTTTTAAAAAAAAATTAATCTATATTTTTTAATGAAGGTCATAATACCATAATGAAGAAAAATCAATATTCAAAGAATTTTAAGAGATTATGAAACATTAAAACGCCATCAAAATATTGAAACCTATAAATACACTCGTGTGGGTGATTTTAGTAGGGTATTTAATATAAAACACATCATAAGTTTTCTATTTTTTTATTATATATTTTATATTATTTATCTAAAACTTGTAATACTCATACAAGTTATATAATTTTAAATAAATTTTACCTGAGTTAGAATAAGCACTAGTTTCCCAATAGTGAGCATTAACTGAATTGGCAAATTCTTTAGCCTCTTCATACATAATTGTCCTTGAATCTATTAAATCTGTTTTGTTTCCAACTACATAATAAATTACAGGAGTATCTGTATTCTTTTTTACTTCTGAAATTAATACATACATTATAATAGTATAATAAAATAAATCGAATTTAGTATGATTCACCATTGATCCAATCTTTAACTTGATTAAATGATTCTCTATCTGATACATCAAAAATAATAGCAACAGCATCTGCATTTCTATAGTACATTGGTACTAAACTACGAAACCGTTCTTGACCAGCTGTATCCCATACCTTAAAAAAAAAAAAAAACAAAACATTATTATAGGTACTTGTAAGTTATTATATTTTCTAAAATTATAACTTGTAACTAATGTTGCGATTTAAAAATTCAGCATACATTGGAACATACATTATTTGTGTAAAGTTGTGTTTATTCAGATAAATATCTTAATATTGATATTTAATATACAGTTTAAAGCAAGTCTTTAATATTTGAAATTATGTTGTAAAATATGCTCTAATAAAATATTTATACTTTAAATAAAACAAACAAAATTATAGGTAAGCTAAATAACCCAAGTTATAATATAGGTATATTTGACTATTAGCTATCAGCTTATAATTAAAAAAAAATAATTGTTTTATAATTTTTAACTAATATAATATTACTTTTAAAGTAATTTGATAGTTCTGTATTGTAACTTTTGCATACATAAATGAAGCACCAATTGTTGCTTCACATTCGTTTTTGTAGTCATCTTTTATGTATCTGGTAATTATACTTGATTTTCCAACTCCTGAAATATGTATAAACACATAACATATAGAGAAATCAAAAAAATCTTACCAGGGAATATATATTTTAAATATTATTATTACATAATATTAATAAATTAGTATCATTGTATAGTACATTTTTTCTATAGATTTTATTAATTTATTTTATTTTATTGTAAAAAAAAACATAGAATTAGCTAGTAAAGTTAGTATTACTTACTAAAATCTGAAACTTATTGCAAAATTTGATTATTTATCTACATGTATGTAGGTACTGCCATTTGTTAATTGCAATAAATTCCTCAAGTATTAAATATAAATTATTTTAAAAAAATGAAAGCAAAAGGTATTGGTAATTAGTATGATCAACATTTATATATTCTTTGTTGTTAAAAAAATATTAGTAAAGTAGTCAATACTAAAATTTGTTTTATGATAATATAACGGGCCTATATAATATGTAAAATATATAATTTTATTTTGCATATTTGCCGTTTTAAGTATATTTTACGATATTGAGCGTTTTTAGAGTATATTTCAGGGATTTTGTAAATTTCTAATATATTTTAAACTTGACGAATTAAAAATCAAAAAATAATTGTTCAAGAATTTGAAATATAAATGTGCCATATAGTGGAGTACAAAATACAACTCAGTCGAATATCTTGACGATAAACTCACATCGAATATCCACATTAATAATAACCTCACACAAGGATATGCTAAAATGAAAATTTTCTATCCTCTAGTCAACTCAAAATCAACACTTCAAATTAAATCATGCCTCCTCTTATACACTTTAATAATCAGGCCACTGATATGCCTGTTCAATATAGGCTGCTGCTTCACGTACTAAGATAAATAGGATCCAAGTTCTTCAAAATAAGTTTCTAAGAATGCCTTAAAGCTCTGTGGTACATGAGAAATTGTCACTTATAATGATATGGGAATGCCCTTATTTTAAATGCATGGATCAAAACTCAATTTAAAAACTTTCACACCAAGCTGAAAAATTCGGACAGAGCCTGCCATTACAACCTATAGAAAAAAAAAACACTCATAGACGTCTGCAGCCTCGACTCCCTCAAGACATTTTCACAACAGATACCAAAAATTAGCCATCAGAAGATAATAATCATAATTAATATGCTAAGTTCTATTATACTAACAATTACCGCTGTGAACATCATTATTATCCTATGACTATTAACATATCAATTCAAATAATTAGTAACTAATATAAATGTTAAACATATATACTTGTAATAGTACCAGGTGTGCTGAAACATTTTAGTTTAAATAAATAATAATAAAAAAAAAATATATGAAATTTTAGATATTTATTTATTAATTTGTTTCACTAAAATAAGTTGTTATGACTTATTCAATTTACCTATTAATATATCAGTAATGTTATATTGGAATGTCTAAGTATTTTATTGTACCTTTGATATGACTTTGATTTTATTTGAGTTATCATAATAACTGCAGTAGTGCAGTCGTGATTTATACTCGTTTGTTGTGTTAAATCGATTAATTTTGGTAATTTTCATTTCAGAATTGCATAATAGGTTTTTAAAGCATACCTATTTCTGTAAGCCCTAGTTATTATTTATAAAAAGTGTAACAGAAATAGAATAATAATGTTCCCAAGAGTGAAGGAATATTTTTAATCTTAATAAGATTTATAATATGTTAAAGAGAATTCTGTTCAACTCAGAATTGTTTTTTGAACACAATGGTTTATTATTGGTTTTGCCTTTAAAAACTTTAATTACCTACTTATCCATTATCCGTATGATATCTAAGTATGTAATCTATGTTTTTTTATAATTTCCAATAATGCAGTGCACATACTTAATCAGTTGACCATTGATCTATGTTGTATTGTAAAATAAATATATGAGTATATATATATATATATATAATATTGATTCAAGAGAATATGTGCATAATCATAACCTACATACTTGTTTATAAAAACTATATTATGCTTAAATTGAATAAAATGAGCAAAATCTACAGTTTTTTAAAACTACTAGGTTAATTTATAATTAAATATAAATACCTAATAAAATAAATTTTAAACTCCTAATTAAAGTTTATAGATAATTACTTATTTATATGTATTCCATTTGTACCTACCAAATATGTCAAGTAAAAGTTATGTTTTAATATTTATAATTAACTAAAATCTCTTTTTTTTTAATTTCTACTATACTAATATCGAGGTTAGTACTGCATATTTTAATTAGGTAATAATAATAAATAATTTCTGGCATTTTAATGTGGTTAATATATTCAAATTTGTATGATATTTTAACATATGATATAAAAATTATGGAATTTATTATTTGAATACATTTATTTACAAAACATATGTGTCTATATATGTTTATATAAAGACCTAACTAGCATCTATATTACATTATTAAATAAATAACTTAAAATCTCTTGAATAGATACAAAAATTAAAGTTAAATTTAAGTAGGTAGCTAAGACATTTTTTAGGGAAGGGTGTAGGAACTTAATTTATGTTTATTTTCCAATTGGTAGAGTCTCTTATTAAATCCTTAACAAGCATATTTCCAGAATATTTCTATTGGCAAAAGTTAATAATAGGTACCTATAAATTAATAATTAATATCCACTATTGAATAAATGGATTCTCGAGTTTGTTGGATTGTATGGGTAGATAGTGAAAATCAGAACAGCTGAATAAACAATAAACTATTATTTATAATTAACATACCTTGAGAGCCCATAAATACTAATTTGGCAGTTAGCCTCTTCATATTAGGTACAGTTATTTTTATTATTTTTGAAATAAGAATTGTTCAAAATGAATTATAAATATTATTAGAAAACCATTTAAACTATACAATAATCAATAAACCAATTTAAATTAGATAAATTTTAAAATAAAATAATACGTTTATTAAACACTGAAAATTAAATAAAGATTAACTTACTATAAACATAAAAGTCACTTGAAGTTACTGTATAATACAATAGTATCTACTGTATATAGTACCTACTTCATAATTGAGAGAACAGCTGAATATTACATAATCACGTAAAATGTGCAACCAAGGCAGTTATAATACCAGTATTATAATGTGGATGGTGGAATGAGAATCACAATATAGAATCTACTGTTTGAAAACAACGGGTTTCTTATTGATTGGTACTATGTACAAAGTACAACTCATAAACACATAAACTCATAATCATAAACCGGACACCGGTAAACCGAACAAAAACAGATCTTATCAACATTCAATAAATAAATTCTGGGGCCACAGAGTAAGATAATGGTCTTAATTCGTGGACATAGCTACAGACCATGTTGATATTATGCATAGATAATAAAAAAAAAAATCATATTATTGCGACCAAATACATGGGCATTATAGAATAATTCTATTATGCCTGTGTTAAAATGTTATGCTATTCTTTCATAGATGTCATAGTTAAAGATATACTTCTTGGTATTAATAAAACAATCTTGAAAATGGAATGGTTAGGTGGGTATTGTCTGTCTCTTGCAGCTCTTCTATAAAAAAAAATCTCGGCCCGGCGCACTTTGGGGTGTTACTATTAACTATAATATTTTAGGCGCCATTAGAATGTCTTGTCCGTTTATTTAATATATGTGATTAGCTATGGGTTAGCGTTCCTAAATAATCTTTATTTTATAACGAAAGAACGGGATGAATGCGGGGGACCGAAACCATAGTATGACCTAACCTTTTGTTTTTATTGGTTCAAACTTCAAATCGTAAATAATACAAAACATTCTATTACCCGTATATGGTTCTAATGCAAATATGGCTTTATTTATTTATAATAGTTCACTTTTTACTTTCAAGAAAAACAATTAAATCGATGCTCACGGTTGATGTCACGGACAATTTATTATAGTGATCACTCCATCATACTTGCTTTTACGATATACTTCGTGGTTCTCGATACATTTCTTTTAGATTCTAAATGAAGCGAGGGAACTATTGGTTTTACTACATGTTTTATCTGTCTGTAAACAATTTTTTTCCTAGAAATCTCGCCCCAATTAAAACATCATAAGAGACCATGTTGCATTTTGGCTCTAGTTAAAACTTTAAAAAGGTCATTTTTTGAAATTCTGACTAATATTCTTCGAGATTATGAGGAAAAACTAGCTAGTTTTTTAGATTAAAAATAAGATTGCCATTGGCAACTAATTTTATTTATCTTTTGGTATTGTTAGTTTTTATTATTTTAATCTTTTTTTAAACAATCGTTGTTGCTGCGAAAACGCATATTTTTGAAAAGCATTACTATTGACCAAACTCCGCTCAGAATCGTTTATTTTCCGTTAGCAAAACGATTAATTATCGTTGCGAATGTACATAAATAAATAAATTATATTCCCCTCTATATCTTACATTCCCAACTTTTTACCTACAACAGTGGTAAAACATATATTATTATTTTCAACAATAATAAACAAATATGTATCCAAATATTGTGAATATTGTGTACTTAATCGTACACCGACTAAACGGACTAGATTTGGCATTCCATTGCATGCCAAAGACAAATGGGAAAAAGCAATTGCCAAAGAATTAAAAAATAATTTAAAAATTTATTCTGTTCATTTTAGCCATGATAATGTTGTGGAAACATGGGAACCTGGCATTTGAGAAAATAAATATTTTATCAGAAATAATAATAATAATACGATTATAATATTTTTAACATTTTATAAAATACATATTAAATATTCTTATTACATTGTATGTTTTATAAGAATAACAGCTTCATTTTCAATTATGCATATTCATATTTATCCCACCTGACTATATTTATGCGGAACTCTGTACTACGTGTACCGGTTTGTTGATGCAATTTAAATACTGGTGGTCGAATATCTGACCAATAGTGTAGGTACCATGAGAGCGCTAATTGTATAATTTCTTACTGGTATGACATTGAGAACAGTGGTACTATCCTATTCTATTCGAGATTCTATTCAATTGATAAGCTATTATCACCACTCGTCGTCTAGGTGAATTAATAAGGTGCACGATTAAATATATACAAAGATATACATTATCAAAGATATAAAAATTATTATTATTTTTAATTTCTACCATTTGTGAGCATTTAAATTATTCAAGTGCACATAAACATCCACTTATACATGTTGGATTTATTGTCAAAAGTAAATCAATATATTTTCCAATTAATTTCATTGATTAAAATTTTTTTAAAAACATAGAAGTGAGTTACTTGGGGCATCTGGTCAACTTGTTTTTCATTTAAAAATAATATGTACGGGATTTTCCTTTTTTTATTTATTTCTCATCACACGTTATCGTTTTTTAGAAGATCTGATTTTATCTTTTTATTCCTGTCGATAGTAATATTTTCGGACAAAATACTATTGGCTCGAATATTTTTCGACTTAAATACGGTTCGGCCAAAATACTATTCGACTGATTTATTTTCGGTTGTTTTATACACTCCCGATTATTCTAATGTCTGTGATAATGACTAAACAAAAAACAGATAAGGTTATTGTGATAAAAAAATATTTTGCCGCTTTTTCTTCAATCTCTCCATTCTGTTCATATCTTCATTATCTTTTTTATTATTAATTATCATAGATTATTATCTTTATTATTTGTGTTAATTATTAGTATAAATATTATAAACTATTAAATTTCATCAGAGAAAGCTGAAAGCCCTTTCATATAATATATAAAGTCCATAATATATAGTAATTAGTTATTCATTTAAAATCCATTTAAAAATGGATTACTTAGACCCGGAAGAAGAATTTGAAATGATGCATGCTGACGAATTAGAGTTGATGAATGAGATGGAAACAGACTTCGAAAAAGATGGTAAATTTGATTATATTTGTGCCTTGTTCAAATGACCAGTTTCGGCCGTCGTGTTTTTTTTTAATTGTATTAAATGGAGTAACCTCAGGATGGCAAAAAATACTATGGTTTCAGTAAACCTGAGGGCTTTAAGTTTCTACTGGTGGATAGCTTAAGTCCAGTAGGTATGTGGTGTTGTTTTTAGGGTGGGAGAAATTCACTTTATGTTTCTAAAAGTATTTCCTGTAAGGAAAATTCCTCATTTTAAATTAATGACATCTATATTTTTATTTAATTTTTTTTTGTCATTTTTAAATAAATTGTATATCAAATTATGTTATATTTAAAGTATAAAGAATAATTATCTATATAACGTATTTGTCATGTAAAAATTATTAAAGTTAAATTTTAAATTTTTTAATAAACTACAATGTAATATTCACAATGTTACCTGTACTAATTAACACTGATTCAAAAATTAAAATTACAACAATCCATCACTTGATTTTAAATTTCCATTTGATTATTTCTTCTACACTTAAAAAAATTCTGTAGGGACTATTTGATCATATAATTGTATTTTGTTAATTCTTACTCGGTGGTGACAATATAAAAACATATTAATTATAATAGATACAATACACCATTAAAAATGGATGTTTATATTTACTTATGGTATATACATACCTAACTAGATTGCATTATCTATATTATACTAGTGATATTAACTTATTTTTTATAATATTTATTGTTACTTACAGTTCCTAAAATATTTACACCTAAAGATTCAAAAAGAAGTTTGAATTTTTCTTCTCAAGAGAATGACCTATCAGAGCAATATTTGAACTCGTCTAGTGAATTACATGGAGTATCCCCTCTATCTCAGACATCAGTTGTTTCTTTTAATCTGGATGACAAGGATGACAATATCGAAAATGAAGTACTAATGTTGTTTTTATTTAGATTATTAAATATTAGATTTTCAGGAATGTTGCAACATTAGGGATGAGAAAATAAGATTTAAATTAAGCAGTGTTTTACAAATATCATTAACAATTTTATTTATTGTACCCATTCATTGTTTGAACAATAATATTTGTAGAATCTTATTTATTTTATAAAACTTCATTAATTTTCAGACACAACAGATTGTTACACAGTCAAATGACAATAAAAGACCTTTTTGTGAACAAGAATTATTTGGAAATATAGACGATATTGATTTTGAAGTTGAAGAGTGTAAGCTTACAAAAAAACAATATAAATAAAACAAATTTTTAAAATTGTTATAATTGGGCGTTAAATTTTGTTTTATGTATAATTGGAATTTTACTTTTAGTGGAACCTGTATTAAAACGACAAAAAGTTGTTGAACAATTATCTGATAAAGAAATTAAACAGCAAGATCTAATAAAACAAATTATTGAAGAGAGACAAAAATTTAAATCTAGAAAAAGGACCAATTTTTTATCATCTATTTTATATAATAGTTCAAAGTAATTAAAATAAATACTATTAATTATTTTCATGATTGTAAACTCTTTAATGTTTAACGTTAAAAATATAAATTGAAAATTACTCTTTTTATAAATAAATAGCGATTTTACATGAGAACTGTATTTTAATTGTATTAATCATTTTATTGTGTTGTTTATATTTCATAGTGATACTCATTCATATCAGGGCATATCAAGAAGTGTTCCATCATGGTCATTTTTTCCTGCAACTGATGATGAAAATCAAAGAGTATATATACGTTTTAAATCTGAAGATGCTGTCGAAAATGAAGTATTTTATAAACTGTATACACATGTACAATTATTTTAATATTATAAATAAATTTTATTTATAATAATTTAGATTTCAAGTTTATCTTGGCATACAAAATCAGTACAGTTGCTTTCAGATCCTATAGATGAATTGATTGCACGCGCTTATGAAAAGGTTTGATTATTTATTAATAAACTATCTAATTATATGTAATTATATTAGATATTTTTATAAATAATTTTAAAGATTGAGAATAACGAGGTTATGCGATCAGGATTAAATGAAAATGGTGTAAATATCAATCAAAACATAATTGATAACACTGCCGAACTGTGGGTTCAGAAATATAAACCAAACAGGTATTTAGATTTGTTAAGTGATGAAAGTACTAATAGAATATTATTACATTGGCTTAAATTATGGGACAAAGTGGTGTTCAACAAGGAAGTCAGTAAAAAAAGGAAAAATACTTCTGATGTTCATGGTAACATATTCGGTATGTATTTATTTTATTTGTATTATATATATATATATATATACTTTATTAAATTATATAAAATTATTTTCGGATATCAATGGCTTTTTATAGTCTAGGACAGTGGTTCTCAACCGGTGTCTCATGTATTACTGTGATATGTCGCCAAAATGTTGTTTATTTTTTTTTTCATACTTTATAGTTTTCACTGTATGCTTTCAAAATATAAATATATTACATTATTATTAAGGTACGGTAAAACCCACTTATAAAAAAAACTAGGAACTTGGCATTACACGTAGGTATGTAAATATGCATGTCCTTAGTCGTAGTCCGTGTTGTGTGCATTGTGTTTGTCATTTTAATTTTATTAAGTGTGTCGTAATTTTTATGGATTTAAATTGGGGTTTCATTATACAAAAAAAGTTTGAGAATCACTGGTCTAGGGGGTTATAACAGAAAAGTGATAATGGTGAAACTAAATAAGATGAAATAAACCTTTTTTAATGATTTGATAAGTGAAATGTATGAGATGAATTTGATGAGAAATCTAGGTGTTCTGGAAAAGTTGGAAAATTAAATAAAATTAATGAATTCTATGAGATTTTATTAAAATGGAATAAAAAGTTTCTGAAAATCTCATATTTGATAATAATTCTAAGATTTGTCTAATATGAATCAATATGGAATATGTACTCTATGGTTTATGATCAGAAAATAAGTATTTGTAATCATCTTCCAAAATGTATATTGGCTTGTTGACATTAGATTTAGAAAAGATAATAGATTTTAAAAATGGAACAGATGTGAAAAATGAGATTTATGAAACTAATAATAATTTCCATCAAGACACTATGAGATGAATACGCTTGAATGAATGAAGTGAGACTTGTGACTTATGTTAATTTTCTAGAACAACTCCAGGTTTTAATTATTAGTACTCTTAAGCAAAATGTATGTTTTGTTCCATAGAATTTATAGAGGTCTTAATTACATTTGTAATATTTTAATTTACTTTTAGCCACACAGTGTTAAATATTATTTATTTAAATTGTTTACTCACACAATAATAATAATAATTAATCATGACACAATCAAAAACCACAGTTTTATATTTTTATGAATAAAAATAAAATATTCCTAAAAAAATTGTTTTGAAATCTAAATTAGATTAATTTTAATTTAGGAAATAAATTCAACAAAAAGAATCAAACATTAGATGAAGAATTGGATGAAAATAAATGTCCAAAGTACAAATTAGCATTATTATGTGGACCGCCTGGTCTTGGAAAAACTACTTTAGCTCATTTGGTAGCCCGCCAAGCAGGTATATTTTTTTAAAACTTTTATATAAAAAAAAATATATCTTATATTTCTATATTGTTCTATTTTTAGGTTATAATGTTGTTGAAATGAATGCTAGTGATGATCGTAATCCAACCACTTTTAAAATAAAGCTTGAAGCTGCTACACAAATGTCATCTGTAATCAGTAATGATTCTAGGCCTAATTGTTTAGTGATAGATGAAATTGACGGTGCACCAGTGGTATGTATACAACATAGGCTACTATTTTGTTATACTTTAATTAAATAATATTTAGTATTATAATTTTTTTTAGGCTTCTATAGATTTTTTAATCAAATTTGCTACTGAAAAACATGTAGATCGTAAAAAAAAGAGTAAAACAGTAGAAAAAGCTCTAGTTTTAAAAAGACCAATAATTTGTATTTGTAATGACGTTTATGTACCAGCTTTAAGAAATTTAAAATTAACTGCTTTTGTGTTAAATTTTCCTCCGACATCATCAGTAAGGTAATATTTTATAATTCAGGTTAATAATTTATTCTATTATTGAATAATAAGGTACCTTGACTATCAATAAATAATTTTGATAATTATTAAAAAATTATGTATTAATTTAAAACAAGGAAAAAGTGTATAAGGTTTTTCAACAAGTATAGAATCAAAAAAAAATTTGTTTAGTATCCATAATCTTGTAGTTTTTTTTATTATTAACTTAATGGCCAATACTATTGATTAAATATTTAATAGTAAGTATATTTAGTTAATGTTGATACAAAATCAAATTGTAAAACAGTTGTAGGAAATAAAAACAATGATAATGAAATGAAATGTCAGCCTATTTTACTTGTGGGGGTAATTTCACCAATTTTTAAAAATACTTTTTTCAATATTAATTATACTTAATCTTTTTTTTCTTTCTTAATAATGATTGGATAATTACCTACAAAACATTGCTTTATGAGTGAAGTATTAATATTTTTTTATACAGATTAGCAGAAAGACTTATGGAAATATCAAGTTATGAAAACATTAAAACAGACATGGGGACAATGACTGCGCTTAGCACAAAGACAAATAATGATATAAGGTCATGCTTATCAACATTATCCTGTTTTAAAAATCAACCAATAAATTTATTGCATATAAAAAATTCAAACATTGGTTCAAAAGATATGCAAAAAGGTCTTTTCACAGTGTGGCAAGAGATATTTCAAATAAAGAAAAGGTAATATTTTTAAATCTTTTTACTTCATAATAATAGTTTGTGATTTTTTAAAATTTATTTTAGCTGTTATGAAAATAACCCTACTAGTACAAGTGATGGTTTCTCAAGTCATAATAGTGTAATGAAAGACAGGTAAAACATATTTTTGGATTTGTACTCAATAATGTACAATATTATTTAATATATTTTTAATTTAGTTTATGTAATATTAATAAAAGCATGTCAAATTTAGGTTTAGTTTGTTATCTTTGTATAATATATTTACCAAAATATTTGGCCAGTTTAATCATAAATAATAAATTAATTGGTATTTTACTTTATACAGTGCGATTCTTATCCCATAAATAAATAAATTATCTATAATGATTTTGGTTATTTTTTAAACATTAATCCATTTATAATATTAGTTACAATATTTTTAACATTTTACCCATATTCCATGTATTAAATACACATTAATATTGAATCATCAAATAGAAACATATTTTTAAATTCAGATTTATAAAAAAAATGTTGGTATCAAGATATCTAATATCAGATTTATTGTGTAGAATGAATTATATGTTTAAATAGTTAAAAATTTAAAATGGATGTGTAGTGATTGGTAATAAATTGCATATCCATGCATATCCATGTTTAGGTGACCCTACAATTCCACAGGCAAGTAGCAATGTTGATTACATTATAAAATAGTAATACAAATTTTTAAAATAATATTTTTTACTGGTTTAAAAATTATGCAGTAAATTATAAAATAAAATATTAATTTTATTATTTTTATCAAATAATTAAAATGTATATTTTTTTTTAGAATTAATTCTGTTTTGAAATCTGTCCAAAGTTATGGAGATTATGAAAAGCTTAGCCAAGGGGTTTTTGAAAATTGTTTAAATCTTAATAATAAAGACTCATCATTGTCAAATGTTAGTATGCTATTTATTTAATTGTTATTTGTTATCAATCATATACTCGTAATATGTTTTTATTTTTATTTTTTTAATGTTTAGATTGCTGAAGGCCTAGAATGGTTTTGTAATTTTGATAAGACAACTAGAGTTATAAATACTTCTCAAAATTATTCATTATATCCATACTTGCCATATAATTTTGCAACATGGCATTGTTTGTATGCCACGTTTGCATGGCCTAAAATTACTTATCCAAGTGCAGCATATGAAGTGAATAACAAAATATATTGTTTAATAGCTTAAGTACATATAACTATAGTAGATTAAGGTTCCAGTGACCTATTTACCAACTGTGACTTCAGTACTCTTAAATTTTGCTTTATATTGTATGTATTGACAGATGTTATTATTAATGATTATTGGGTATTTACTAAATAATATTGCACGTCAATTAATTTTTTGTATTGATTTAGTTTTTCTTCATAATGTGTCCCTGCTTATAGAAAGGAAAGTTAGGTGGGATTCATATAATTCTTTTTTAACTTGTTTAAGGGTTGTTGTTAAAAGATGTGAGTGGCACATTTTTTGTGCAATAACTGGAGTATGGTCTGACACTGGGTAAATTTAGGTTGATTAATTTTATGTGAAAGAATAAGTTTAGAATATTCAGGTGGCGGCCGGCATGGGATGTCTAGTAGGTTTGAACATTTGATGCTAGTACTTAAGCTTGTTTAGTTGAGATGTGGATTTGAAGAGAACATTCTCTTGTTTTGTTTGAAGTACAGCCCCAGCATAAGCATTAGGCGTTGAAATAAGTTTTTGCTAGGAAAGTGCGATTCAACAAAGTTGAGAATAAAAATAGTTCATTTGACATATTTTGTGAGTTGAGAGATCGAGGGATCTATTAATGTTTTAAAATAGTTAATGAAGAAGGAAAGTTGATCCATTAAAGTTTTTATCTATGTTTGTCCAGCATTAGTCCAATGAGAAGTATGAACTGCTGTCGTAGAAAGACTATGCAATTAAGTGATGCAAGATAGATACTTATCATATTTTACAGCCCATATCGATAACTGTATATCATTCGTTATTGTTTATACTTTAAGGCAACAGTTAAAAAAAACAAATATAAGCATATTATGGACGAGTTAATGACTGGTATTATTCCAAACATTCGAACATTTCTTCACCGTGATCAAATTTTATTAGACTCTATGCCATTAATTATGCATATTATTATTCCAAATCTTAGATCTGTAAGTATAGTTTTATTAAATATTTGAGATTTTACATTCAAATTAATAATAATTCTTTTTAAAGATTATTATTATTTTTTTTTTTTTGTGCAGATAAGTATACAATTATTTACTCAAAAGGAAAAAGATGATCTTGCAAAAGTTATTAATATTATGATTGATTATGGTTTAAATTTTATTCAAGAAAGAGATACTGATGGATCTTTTAATTTTGTACTTCATCCGTAAGTACTTTATTAAGACCACATGTATCTACATTTGTCTATTTTAGTGGTTTTCAAACTATGGTTTGTATACCACTGGTGGTATGTGGTAGGGCACATGATATTATGCAGAAGGCCACGTGGCAACATTATGTAAAATTAATATTTGTACCAATTTTCTGAATGGATCTAATATTTTAGATTCTGAGTGGAGGGAATGTATTGGTTTTACAATGACATTTATTTTTTAAATTTTTTTTATGCTGTAAACAAAAATTCTATTAGAAATCTTGCTCCAAATATCAAGTAGCATCTTTTCTGGGGTGGTATTTTAAGGAAGTAATTGTTTTGATTTTCCCAGGAGTTTTCCTAATGAATGGGAAAAACCATGAAAAAATTTAAGAGGAATAGGAAAATATATGAAATGTATTATTTTCAAATCGTAAATATTACAGTCTTTAAAACATATATAACCAAATTCCACACTGAGTCATTTTTTTGTTAGCAAAGATTAATCATTGCGTATATGTATACATTCAATTCGGCTCCCATATTTTACTTTCCCAACTTTTCACCTACAAACAGTGGCCCACCCATCATATAAAGTATGTCCGTATCTTTTTTTTTTTATAAAAATTGTATTATAGTATAGTATTTTACTGTCTTATATTCTTATAATTTTAAAATAAATATATAGACATTATGAATAATTAAATTTGTATTAATAAGTAGTATGTGACTATGTGACAGACTCATAATACATAAAAGTGGTACGCGAAAAGAGAAGTTTAAGAACCTGGTCTATCATCTAACAAGCAATATGATAAAATGTGTTTTCAGAGTTTCACTATTCTGGTTTTAATTGATGTACAATTTAAAACAAAAATTATTTCATTAAATTAATGAACACAACATTAACTATGTTTACACAGACATATTTTGATACCCAATATCCAATTTTTTTTTATAAATTATAATTGGACGTAAAGAACTACTGACCAATATCAATTCTTTCTTATTTATCAAAAATGTTTGAATCTCTAGTTTTGGATTGTATTATATCCTTTTTAAATTCAGTCATAATTGATGAGCACTGCTGGGGGAAGGATAAGATAGACTGGACATTTGTCTAGGGCACTACTTTATAAATGGTCTTGTGTCAAAAAATCTTCAAGCAAAATATTTTTTAGTCTTAGTCACATGCCACATTTTAGCTACAGACTATATAGTACCCACAACATATAGTTAATAGTTATTAATAATCCGATTTTACCTTCATATTATATAATTAAGACTACATCTAAAATTTTATATTATTCTTAATTATTATTTTGCATTTTTTTTTTTAATATATACAATAAACTATTATAGAGAGCTATAAGAAATAGTTTCTAATATTGATTATCTAAGTATTATAGATAAATTCCCTTCAAAAAAAATCAAGAAAAAAAATTTGAATAGATAAGATTTGTAATAAAATTTTAATTTTTAAGTACTAATACTTCTGCTATTTTTGATTAATAAATAAACAGACACGTTTAACAATTTTTGCAACTCATTTGAAAATTTGTAAACGTTTTCATTCTTTATAGATATTTAATTATTTGTATAGGTTATTTTTACTTTGATTATATTCAACAAGTTTAAAGTTATTTGTATACTTTAAGTTTAGTTTTTTTCAAGTTTTATTTTCTATTATTTGCTTATTAAAAAATATTGAGTAGAAAAAGTTCTTCTGAGAATTTTCTGATTTTGTAGCTTTACTTATAGAGAGAGTAAAGTACCATGCAAAACAGTTTTGTCATAAACATTTTAGTTTATTTTGCAATTACACAATTACTTATAATGCCAAAAAATATAATCACAAGATTATAACACTGAACATTTGAATTTATTTTTACTTTCATTTGAATATTTATCAATAGATAAATTATAATTTTTGACAAAATGTTATAATAATTGTTTATACACTATCTTGTAAATATTAATATTTGTTATGATATTCTTAATATTGTTATTAATTTTTAAATATAATTTGTAATGTTTTATACATTGTTTAGGTGTATAGATGAGGTGGTTAAATTTCCTGGATTAGAAACGATTCCAGTTTCTAGTTATCCTACTAAACAGCTTATTTCTAGAGAAATTGAATTAGAAAATTTAAGAAAAAGAATGCCCCCTGCAGAATTAAATTATACTAATGAAATGATTGATCAGTTTAATGAAAATGAAAATAATGTTTCAACTTCAAAAAGTATTAAAGGTGAGTTTATAGTACATCCAGTTAAATAAGAGCCGTGATCATAATTTAGTAGTAAAATTAGTATCTAAAATTTGGTGCTCAATAAATTTGTGGCAGATGCCCCATATGCCCCCCTCTCTTAACACGGCCTTAATCATTGTACCAAAATTAACATACATAACATACATTACATTTAAAACATAACATTTCAATTTTTTTTTTTTTAAATTTATATTTTAATAAAATAATATAGTATGATATTTTTCTTCTTTTAAGGTGCTCAAAAGAAACAAGTTACTCCTAATCATTTACAAAGACTTATACCTAAAACTGTGGGTTCTACTAAAGTTGGTTCATTTAAAGCTACTGTAAGTATACTTTTTTACAAATTAAATTAGTTATTTTATAGAATAAATAAATTCAAATTAGCAGCATTTTATAACTGGTTAAATTGTATTGTTACTGGATTTAATTTGAGAGGGTTAGGTTTGAAACAAGCACTACTATCTAGTCACTACTATAATTATTGTATATTACTTTATTGTGTATTCTTTCTCGATAGTATATACATTTTATTGTTCTGGCAAAAACATTATATAGTAGTATTGGTGGATATTGAGAGTAGGGATTGGGGGGGGGTATAGCCTCTTGAAAGGTTTCAATCTTTCTACTACACTTATAACATAAAATTTTAGAAAAAAATCAAAACTTTTTAAATATATTTATCAAATATTTTTTGTATGCATTTATTTTTATCAATAGAATTTAAATTAATTTTAAGATTTGAGAGAAATTTTTAAACTGCATAGGGGTAATATAGTGAGGATGAAATGAGTGAAAAAAGTAAAGGTTGTATAAACTTTAAGAGTCTAATCTAATTTAAGAGGGGGATAAGATTTTTGAAAATTACAAGGGGTGCATAGAATAAAAAAGGTTGGGTTACCACTGGGATAGAGATTTTCATGCATGTTTTCAACATGCATAGTTATTCACTGAATGTTAATAAATGATATATATTACTTATATAATAATATAATTGTTAATCAAATATATATTCTATATACTTAATGAAAAAATAATGGTATAACAGTAGGTATTTTAGTATTAATAGTAATTTAAGATTCTTTATAAATACAACAATAAATTATTATGCTTGGGAGGCATATGATGGAAGTTAATATTATGCATTATAAGCATGAGTGTGCAAATAATATTTTTAAACTTTAAAAATGTTAAGCATTATTTAAACGAATATTTGTTAAATGTGCGTAAACAATGGCTTTAAAGAACAATTCTTGGCCGTATTTTCTTGATTACAGTTTAATATTTAGGAAGGAAGTTACCCAAGTAGAACATTTTGATTTGCTTCATTACTTTCAGTGTCTTATGGATAATGCAACTGTTCAAAAAAGTATAGTTTAGTAGTAGAGTTCATTTATATTATATATTATATATAATCATTAATATTATTTTAAAATTGTTGATTCTTATACAAATTTTACTTTTAAGTGATTTTTCACTGTTGGCCTTAGTTCATACTAAAATATTTTAGTGCTTATAATATATATTGCTTATGTCAAATACTAATACAGATGATAATTGTGTAATGATTTTTGAAATACTAATTCAATTAATGTAATGTTACACACAGTGAATCGGTTTATTTAATTTATTGCAATGTCATATACTTAATATAAAGATATTATTAATTAAATTCGAAGTTAGATAAAATATTAGGTTCATACGTATTTTGTAGTGTATAGGATCCTACTCATTTAATATTTTCAAAATTTTTAAAGGTAATATATATTATGCATTATTTATATGTTTTCTTCATAGATACTTAACATTTTACTAAAAAAAAAAATTAGATTTAAGTGGTTGATAAATGTTTTATCCAGAGAACTATCACACCCTGATATAGTTGTTTAATAGTGTTTTGTATTATTCTTGCTTGCTTGGACAGATCACCCTATTCGATTTTGTGGGTGGTGGTTGTTCGATGTTTACGACCCCTGTTGTAAGAGGGTTGGCTACAACGATACAATACCTACTTACTATAAAAGGGTGTAACTGTTTGACTAATAGCATGTACCCGACAGTTTTGCCATGTATTGCTTTGTGATTTATTAACATGCATTCCTCTCCACATCCTATACTTTTATTTGTGCCCCTTTTTGTTTCCGATTGTGTGGGATTATAAATAGTATATTATTATAATAGCACTGGTAATGATAATGATAGTTATGATGAATTATATGATTGATATTATATTAATTTGTATTGAAATAAGACCAACTTTACTCATAATGGTTTCAATATTTAAAGAAGTTTGCAATTTTGAAATTCTTTGCATTGCTTGGTTTTTTGTGAAAATACTAGGTTAATAATTGTTTAACATAAGAAAAGGAAAATAATATCAAAGTGTTTGTTTCAGAGTATACTGTTTGTGATTATATACTCAAAACTCTTAATTGACGTTTCACTAGGTACCTAAATAACATTATTCAGGTATCTATTTCAAAAGAAAATTATTCATTTTTCACATCTAGAATGTATTTTTTATGAAATTACATTTTGTTTGTTGAATTTACTTATTTACTTTATATGACCTAAAAATTAATATACCCAAATACTGAATACACATAGGTAATATTTGATTATATATTTTTTAAATGTCCTGAGGCTTTATTATTTAAACGACTCAAAGATCTTTATAAATATTTTTAACAATGTATATATTTTACATACTAGATATTAATGTATACTTTGCATATAATTGAAGTCACACTTCCAATGAAGCTGCTTCTTTAATGTAAAAATTAAATTCTTAAACTAAGTCATGGTTTCAGACATTTAAGACGTCTAATTTATGTACTTGGAATTGTCTAATAAATGGATGGTCATTGGATTGACATGGAGATCTAGCCTCGTTTCGTGTTTGCGAGAAAATCTTTTAATTTCGTCTGCTATTGTAGGCAATATCATATCTTGACAAATTTCATTATTTCTTTCAAACCGGTAGACTGCAGTGATGGTCCGAAGGGTGATGTTTTGACATTGTGGTATTACATCAATATTAAACTTGCTAGCGCAATCCTAAAATTGAATGCTATAGGTCTATATTGGTTTTATAATAGCTACTATTTTACATTTTTTTTGACGAACATGGTGTTTCCCATTTAAATGTTAGTTGTGGTGCATTTCAAAGTATTTTCTGATTCTTTTTGTGGGTTTAATTCAGCAAAATTTAGATGTTTTTGGTTTTTTGTAGCATTAAGTTAACGTGTACCAATTTATTACAATTCATTTTAATTTTCCCATGTTTTGTCCAGAAATAGATGTTGTAAATTGAATTTTGTAAGTTATCTGTTTTAGTTAGCTGATTCTTACGTTTTGATAAAATTGCATAACTATTGTTGTTTTATCATCGTTTGGTATATCAGCCGTGTAGAGTAGGTATAACATAGGTCCTAAAACACTATCTTGTGTTACTCTAGCTGAGATATTTTTTCATTCAGTCACCGCTTATTTATGTATGACTCGGAATTGACGGTCAGCCAAATGTGGTTCAAGAAGTTCACTCCAGGTATATTATATATAGCAGTTGTTCACGCAGTTTTTTGAGAAATCCTTTATGCCAGAATTTATTAAAAACTTGAAAACGTCAAGAAAGACGGTGTAGCAATAGTTTTTTTTTAAGAGCTTTACTTATTACGTTAGTGACGTGATGGTCGATTGTCGAATGTTTGTTGCGAAATCCAAACTGATGTTCTGGTATAAGATTTTTTTTTCTTCTACATAATTGGTTATATACGTTTAAGTAGAAGTTTCTCTAAAATCTTAGACAAAATTGGAAGAGTTCGGTATGGTTTGATATCTTCAGGCGGTTTTTCTGGTTTGAGCAACATGATCATTTGTGCCACTTTCTATTGTACTGGAACGCATTCCATGTGCAAAATAGCATTGAATATGTGCGTAAGATGAATGACAGCCTTTTTTGGAAGCTCTTTCAATATTTTTGGACTTATTTTATCATATGGCCAGGTGCTTTTTTAGGGTTTAAGTTGTTATTTATTTCTTTGGCAACTTCTAATGGAGTGAAATTTGTTCATTTGTTGCATTAAGTTGTTGACATTGCATAATGTCAAGCTTAGAATCAATGGAGTTTGGTAGAAATACATGTTCTAAATGCCTAGCATATACTCGTATTTCAGCTTTGTCTTGTTCATTACTAGCTCATGTATCTTCTTCCTTGCGGATGGGTGGTATTTGAACACTTGCGGCTTTCCATAACGATATATTAAGTATATATTGCTCGCTTTGCTCAGAATCTAAAAACAAAGTTTAAAATAATAACAGAAATATGTTCGTTTATTTGTCCGTAATTTCTACGTATTTTTTGGTTTTGCTCAATTATTAAAAAAACTACAAAGAAAATCAAATGGTCATCAACAAAATTTACAAGAAAATTTAACAAAAAAGATCTCTTGTTGTTTTTTATTGAAGCTATATTTATGGTAGAAAAGAAACCGTAAAAATTTAAAATAATTAAACCAGTACGTCACGTTACCGTAAATATTAATTGATTTTAATTTTTTGGTTTTTGCTAATTTTCATGACAAATATTTTGGGTATCAAAAATAACTATATATGTTAGTGGCTATGTGTTGAAAGGAACAAAATCGATATTTTGTCATTTCTCGATTGGAGCAATATTTCTGGTAGAAAACATAAGTTGCAAAAATTAAAAACAATGAAATCGGTAAATATTTACTGTTACATAGTTATAATTTTCTTTCGGGGTTTACTCAATTATTTCAAAAACCCCTTGGAAATCAAAAAAATAAACTCTGTAATGAACCATTCAAACAAAATTTAATTTCAGAAAAGGTTCAAACTTTTGATCAATTGAGTATCATGACTGTTAGCCAGGACATATTACTTGTGAAAATAGCTAGAGATCTATCGTTTTGAGTTCGCCACTCCACTGATTATAGTAATATTTTAGCCGTTATATGCCGTGCAATTATTCTAGTTTTGTACCGTTCAGCTATTATGAACCGTTCATGGTTTTTATACAACATTACACTAACCACACTGAAGGTTCGCGAGAATTGACGACTTGGGGGGTGGAGGGAGGCTATACTCTCACGCGACACACACCACTACTCCCGTTTGGTTGTTGTCGTCCGGACGATAAATAATGCACTTTATTACGGGAATAGCTTTTATACAATATTAATTGTCTGGTAACGATGTAGTGTACACTGTTGTACGCACAAAAGACGGGACGCGCGCGCGAGTCACGCCCTCTTAGTTGCGCCAAAGTCATTAAGCCGCGTCTTTCATTGCTTCTCTAGTGGCCGCCGCCGCGGAATGGCCGGGCGCTCTTTTCGGCGGGGGGCTAAAATGAGCGGAAGAAAGGGCATAATAATAATAATAATAATAAAAAAGCGCTGCCACTCAACCCTCGACTTGTAATTAATCTTGCGCGCGTGTATTTATACGCCGACGACGACGATGACAACATGTTATTTTATTTATTATTTCTTTATTATCGCATGTTCTCTCTTCTGTTTTTTTTTTTTTTATTTGTCCGGTTCTGTTTATGTTTTCATTGTATAACGAACTACTTTGCGATTGCGGGGCGTTTGCATTATTGAGCGGTAAAAGTGCTGCCATGGAAAGGTCGTACGATTTTTTTTAATGAGATGCGCCAAATGTTATATTCGGAAAATAAAAAAAAAAAATTTCGTTTTGACGATGTTATTATAATGCAATATAGATACGCGTAATATACAGCGCGATGCATTTTTAGGTAAAACTAAATAATATTTCGACTTGGGTTTATATTCCGTTTTCGGATGTTATTACGAAGAACTGAAATATATAATACGTTCAGAGATAATTTTAAAATTCTTAACCCTGTTCCGGTTTCTGCATGCACAATAAAACTTAAATATTCTTAAGCGGAAACAGTTATTTTTACGTTATACAGGGGGTTTTTTTTTATCGTGAAACAGCAATTTTCTCGGAGGATTTTAAGTGAATTTGTTTCCTGTTCTTTTAATCACTATAAAATCGTTTAAGCTTTAGTTTAAAATCCTTTTCAATTTTTACCTCTACTCCGTATAACTTAAACAAGTATATACTTTTGTTTTTCAAATAGGAAACCCCCTTATTAAACACAGATTCGAATAGGGAATATTTGTCTAGAAATGTCGATATGCATACAACTAATATCTGATTTACTGTTTATGAATTATAATAACTTTTTAACTAAGTGATACATTTCTAATTGATAACTCTTCCCTGCTTTTCCAGTTTAAGCTTTAAACGATTATAACTCATAAACGGTAAATCTGATATTTGTGTTGTACGTATCGACATTTCTAGAAAAATATTCTCAACTCGAATCTGTGTTTAATAAGGGAAGTTCCTATTTGAAAAAAAGTATATATACCTACTTATTTAAGTTATATGGTGGGAGGGTAAAATTAAAAATAATTTTAAACGGTTTTACAATGATTAAAAGAACAGGAAACAAATTCAGTTAAAATTCTCCGAGGAAATTGTTGGTTTATGATGAAAAATCACTCTGTAAATTCAAATATTCCTATTATTTTTTTTCAAGCAATTTTGAAAAATAATATTTTTTATCGAAAATAGAGATTATTGCACTGAATTTTGTCCTTTTCTATTATCATTGAACACTTTTAGTGATTTACTCTTGACCAAATGAGCTCAAACTCAGAAATTAGTTGGTTTACAAGTGGGCTGAAGTGATACAATTTTAGTTGAATTTCTATATGAATTATGTATTCGTTGTTGCGATTTTAGCTCAGTATGTCACATTGTTTAATGCATGGTGTAAGTGTCAAGAATGTGCATTTTGAGGGTTCCGACCTCATCAAAATACCTTATTTATGATCAAGTTGTATATTATCACGGAAAATACTGAGTTTTAATACCCTTATGGCCTTTAGATTAATTTGTAAAAAAATTCTGACAACAGTGAAAAATATAACTTGCATTCAATTATGTATAAAATAAATTAAATATGTGACAGCGATAAGTCGGCTAGGGGAAATTCGATTCTAGTTACAAAGCTCGGTGTTCTATTTTTTTGATTTTTCAAAAAACTTTTACGTTATTAAGTATGTATAATTTTATGGTTATCTTTACTTGAGTATTTAAATTGTTTCTTCGTAAAAAGTAATCAAAATATTTATCTTTAAAGTCATATAATTTTTATATTTTATGAAAAATCGAGAAAAAAATCATATTTTTTAATTAACTTTTTAGGTGGCTGTTTATATCAAACATTATGTTTGTGGTAGAAAACAACCTGTTTTTTTTTTATCATAAGTATAGCTTATCATTTTTGATTAAAATATAAAATGATAGCGATCCGATTATGTATGGTAATTGATATAAATGTTTGATTATTATTTAGTTCTTGTAAACTATTTTTGACATTTCTTATTGGACTTTAATTTAAATTTAGTATTCAAAGTGTTAATTTAATGTTTGTTATCTGCTAGTCGTTGAATGTATTGTTATTCGTTTAAAATATCCACAGAAGGTTAATTTTTTGTTTAACTTGAATTTAAGTCAATTATATATTAGTTAATTATTAATATATTTGACGGTTCGATTAAAAAACTTTAATTCAAGTAGGTTTAGTCATACGTGGCTTACCAAAATAATCTTTAGTATACTATACTATGTTATGATATCTATGATCATTATAGGTAAACATAATAAACATATAAACATGTATTTTGAAAACGATTTCTCACTCGATCGTAAGTTAAAATCACTGCTGTTTATTCGAGGTATATAACTGCTGAAAGTGTTTGTATAATCATATAGTTATGAGAGTCAGGCGCGTATCCAGAATTTTATTTTGGGGAGGGCTGATCAAAATGTATGAACATTGTCATACAGTAAAATAAAAAAAGCTGTCGTAGGATAATGGGGACGGGTGCAACCACTGTTGTAGGTAATCTAATGTATATTTGTACGCAGCGATTAAGAAAAAAACGATTCTGAGCGAAGTTTGGTTGATAATGTTGATATGTCAACAATATATACGTCACATTATGGTAAAATAATTAAATAGGCATTTAAATATATTCTTTAATAATATTTGTTTAATATTGTACCTATTTTTACGTTTTTTCTACGGTTTTTCACGGATTTCAAAAAATGGCTTCTCCAAAGTACCTCCCCAGTCCGATTTCCTTTTAGAAAAAGTGCTATCATTGTAAATCGGAGCAAAATTTTTGGTAGAAAAGTTGTTCACAGAAAAAGAAAAACCGTTATATATTACTAATATATTTCGTAAATTTTCCCATTTTCTTCCCCTTTTTTCTCGATTTTCCCATTTGTTGAGAAAATTCCTTGGAAAATTAAAAAATGACCTAAGTTGTACACAAAAAAAAAAAAAAAAAATAATAATAATAATACTAAACATTATTGTAAAACTAATACATTTCTCACTTCGCTTAAAATCTATAATTATATTTAATGTATCATAAAATAACATTAATCACAATGTATGTTAGGTACTAAATGTCTGCAAGGTCAAATTTAAAATCAATAAAAAGTAATTTAAGATTATTGCAGGGCCTTTTAGAGTACATGGAAATAATTTTTAGATTTTCTTAACATTTTGGGTTTATAAATATACCCTGATGTGGAGGTGGATACCATTGGATTGGATGTCGAAAAATACATTATTGAATTGGCACCCAATACCGTAAAATGATGTTATTTAATAAGGGATTCTTAAAGTAATCTGACTTACGTATTCACCGAATATTCACCATTTTATAATAGTTGTTGTATAGTATATTTGTTTGTATTTGTATTTACTTATACATAATTGCCGTTTGGCGTTAATTCATTAAATAAATCTATTTTTATAATCGCCAATAATAGCATATTTAGGATTTTGTTTAAAAGGGAGATATTTATTTGAAAATTGTGTTATAATAAATGTATTATAAAAAGTTAAATTTTCAATATATTTTTAAAAGTAAGATTTATAATTCAATTAGCCCTAAAATTTAAATTTGAATCAAAAAACTATTACACAATGTAAACCATTGTAACCATTAAAGAACTAAAGTAGGTAAGTATAAGTACCTAAAAGTTATGATAGGTATTGTTTTAAATAACAAAATGTATACGTTCAGGTTTTTTGATATAAAAAAATTTCGATATTTCCAACTGAGAAGTAGAAAAAGTCGAATATGTCGTATAAATTATAAATTCATTAAAAAATGATCCAGGGGGAAGGCATGTTTCCATAATCTCCTCCTTAAATATCCCACTTCTCGCCCAGTATAATAAAGTGCAATATACATAAAATATACCGATTACATATACTAATACGATCAATGGTCATAACAACATTATGATGTCTTCCAAAATTCAGCGATGTTGAATCAAAACGATAATATACATTTCAATGCTCTACGTTTGATAATATTTTATTGTCGGATCTTTTTCCGAAATTCAACTTGGCCAATTAAATTTCCATAGGCTACAGCGGTTCAACTTGATCGATTTTTCTGATTGATATTTATATTTCCTATCAGTTCCTAATTGGTCGAGGAATTAAGATCAGCGGCCGTGTTTTTCAATCATAATATGATGCTTTATCCAAACCAATCTGTGTATGTCGGTATATCCACAACCTTCGTATACACCCATCGTTTAGTCGAATTTCGGAAGGCAAAGTTACTATAACCGAATCCGAGAACAGTACCCTAAACTCGAAAGTGCATTACGACTGTATAAAGTAATGTTATTGGTTCGGGCGGGGGCTACGGTCAGGACGGTGTGAAAACGGCAACCATTATATATATATATATATATATATATATATATACTATGTACAGAGTGTAGCGCATAAAACATCGCCGGACATTACTGGCCGTCACTTCCGGTGTGGGCGAAGCGGTGTTTAGCGGCCGGGGCGTCGTCTTCTCACCCTTTTTTCTTCACGGCAGTCTTCCTCCGCGCCACTATTTTCTCGTGCGACAGCTCCCCCATCACCTCTGCCCCCCCCCCCCCCCCCCCCCCCCC